>JAEVLN010000003.1:2761100-3017256 GCA_018350325.1 Globodera rostochiensis | reverse complement strand
TGTTTCTGACACTCCTTCAACTTGGTGCGGAGTTCCTTCTGAATAAATGGCAAGAAAAAGAATTGAAATGTTTTTGTTAAAAAATTCACATTTTCGAGCTCGAGTTTCGCAACTCTTTCCTCCATCACAATCAGTGCTTTTTGATCAGTTTTTTGTTGTTCAGAATTAACCGTTGGCTTTTGCTCAAGTGCTAATTTCTACAAAATTGGAATGAGAGAGTGTTTTTAAAAAAATAAATGAATGTTTTAAGCGTTTTAAATGAATTTACATATATATATATATATAGACTGAAAGTTGCGATTATCTTAATAAATTGAATGGATTTCGGTGGGCAAATTGTTGACCTAAAAACGAGGGGGGGGGGGATGGACATTCATTCACTTTTGGATGGAATTAATCTCTTTTTATTAGTATATAAATTTGAATGTTTTATTTGCTCCCAGCAAAATGTTGACCCGGAGAATTGCGAGGGAATTTTAAAAGCAAAAAAGCCAATTAGCAAATAAATCATCTGTAAACACTTAATTTATGTAGTTTAAAAAACATTAAAAAAATTGAATTGCCTTTGGCGATCTCTGTGGGACATTTTTGTGTTCCGATTGTCCCACCCGACTTGAGGGCAAGTGGAATTTGCATAAAAATAAGTCAAACTTTTTGTTGGATGGGTCAAAAAATATTCGGTAATACCCCAAACTGCAAAATCAATCATCTTTGAACAAACCCCGAAAAGGCCCAGCAGAGGAGAGACGGATTACCGTAATCCTATTAGTAGCCGCGGGGCTTCCCGGACTTTTGAGGAAAAAAAACCAAAACATCCGGACAGAATTGGCATCGTAGGGGGGCAAAGAGATGAGCTAATGTGATGGAAAAGTGGGATGATCGTTTTGTCCCCGGAGGAGACATTGAACAAAGAAAATGTAAATGGAGGGAAAGGCAAAAGAAGCGAAGAGAGAATGAATGGGGACAAATATGTGAAAGGGGTGGGGAGATTGCCCGATTACACAACGAATGGGCAACATCGGAAAAGAGCCCCGGTGGGAAAGGATGGAATAGGGCGATGGAATGAAGTAAGGGGAGGGGGTAATCGGGGGTGAGGTTGAGGGGCGGGGCTGTGTCGAAACTAACAAAAATGTCGAAATCGAATATCGAAAGGAAAAAAACATCGAAAATCGAAAATTTTTTCTATGGCTCCAATTTGACAAATTTATTTCGATTTTCGTTTTCAATAGGGTCAAGCGCCCCGAACCCCGACATTTTTGGTCGGGGTTTTCGCCTGGCGCTTGAGGAGGTTTTCGCAAATTTATCGTTTGTCGGCGTTCTAAAAGGGCAACTCTGGCACGCAAAAAATGCGTTTCTGTCCATCAAAGTTGGCCCCAAATCTTCTGAAAACATTGGCAATCCCTGATCATGATCAGATATTATGTCCTCTTCCATTGATTCAGACGAAATTGACATTTTAAAATTTTTTTATTTCAAGATTAATAAATCTGTATAAATAATTTATGTTCTTTTTTAAAAACAAAACAGAATTTCAAATCAAACACCGCATTTGTATGTGGTTTTTGGAAAGACCAATGAGGATTTTTTTTGAAATGCGGATTTGCGGATTTTTGTGGTCTTTCGAGTTCCTTGTGGACTTTTTGTGGTTTTTTGGGAAAACTGGCAATAACGCATTTATTCTTAAGAAATATCGTTAAAATCTTTGCCACGGCGCCGCCGGACCTCTTTCATTACTATAATTCAAAGAATGCCGTATTTTTAAATTTTTGGTTGTAAATCTCTTAACCAGGGCTCCCAAATCAGAGGTTTTAGCCTCATTTTGTCGTTTTTTGAAAGGACAATGAGGCAAAATTTTCAATTTTTTAATGCAAAAAAGCATCACATTCTTTTGAAAAATGCGCATAAAAAAATTATGTAAAATTTCTCTTTTGTGACAGGAAGTTGCTCAAATCAATTGTTGTACCTATATATAACAAATGAAGCGAAGTTAACATAAATTTTGAGTATTTACGGATTTTAGGTATCAAATGAGGATTTTAAATTCCATCCATCAAATTCCCTCCGCCATGCACTTTTTGCACTCACTTGGCGCTGCCTTTGCCTCACCCATCCTGAAATTAGAATATTTCAAAATTTTGAAAGAATTTCATTCATTTACCCGCAGCCGATGTCCCTATCGTTGAATTTAATGGAGCTGCGATTCCATTGTCGGTGCCATTCCCACTGAATTGCCTCCGCCTCCCAATTAGCCCATTTGTCCTCTTCTCGCCCAACCGGACAACGCACCAACAAACACTCATTTGCCTCCTTTTATTTGTCGAAATGTCAATCGCTCCCCCGTCAAATTTAATTTCCCAGCTGCGTAAATTGCAACTGTTGTCCCGGAAGAGTTTAAAAGAAGTTTAAGAAATTCAATGACGGTTTGGTCGACATAACTGAATTATCACAAAATTATTAAAATCTCCTTCTCACCTTACTCTAACCGTCTGTCTCTCTCTTTTTCAAATGCTATTTCTTCAAAAGTAAACCTCCTAAATTATGTCGAAATTGTGTGAAAAGCTTCTCTTAATGTACATAAAATTCATGCTAAAAAGCCTAAATTATTTCGCAAAAAATGTGCAAAAATAATTGAAGTGATGAAAGAAGCTTTCTTATGTTTTCGGGAAATTGCGAGGAATAATTTTTGAATGGTCAATGGTCAACAACAACAATCATTGTGTACTTGTCGCAAAAGTGACGAAATCAATGAATGGAGATGTTTAATGTATAAAGCCGACTTCAGCCCGGTAGTTAGACGTTGTGTTATAAATTTTATTAATTCTTATGTTAACAGAAATTTTTAATCACATTACATGATTAGTTTTATACTAAAATGATATGAAATAAATCATTTAATTCCTAAAATTTAAGCTAAAATCGGCAAGGATTTTATTAAACAAAAACGAAAAAATATTACTAACGTTTTTATTTATTTATTTTTTAATTAAAAATTTCAAACCAAGCATCAAAAATGAAAGGAGGAAGCGAATAAACTCGGGTTTATTTAACCCGAGTTAACTTAACCCAGGTTAAAGACGAGAAAGCCGGTTACTGGTGTTAACTCGGGTTAAATAAACCCGGGTTAAGTTGTTAACCCGGGAAAACTTAACCCCAAGGCGAGAAAGAGGCCCCTGATCATCTCTTTTTTAAAAACAAATCAGAATTTTTTAATTATAATGCGAATTCCCATTTTGAGGAGGTCTTAATTTTGGGTTATCACCTGACAACGTTTATTTATTAACGCCATTTATGCTCTTGATGTATCGACAAAAAACTCCTTACAAATCATATATTTTTTAATTATAATGCGAATTCAAAATAACGTAAAATGGTGATCATAGGGCCCAGAAAGGAATTATAGGATTTCTTAACTAAAAATGAATTAACTTGAAATTTAGCGCGCTCGACCTTTAACCCGGTTTTAATTTTTTGATGACAATTTGTTAAGAAAATTGGCCCAAGAATGATAAATTTAAAACCAAAAGGGTCCCCCCATATGTGTTTAATTTTTTTTGGGGGGGGGAGAGAAGGTTATTGACAAAAAAAAATTTCGGGGGGCTGTAGCGCCCCCAGCCCCCCCCCCCTGGGTACGCCTTTGACATAACCAATTCCCGATAGGGTTTTCTCACATCGTTGTGGTTGTCGATTTGTCCCCACCCCGTAATGTACTTAACCAACAAACCTGGTTCGTTTATTACCAGATTTGCGAGATGTCAAAATTTGTCGTAGCACTGAATTACTTTTTCGAGGGTGCAATGGCGTATGTCGTATGGTTTGCCTATAAATTTTTATATATCTTTTGCAAATTCATAAAACGAACCACCCGTACACGCGGCATAGCTTGATCCTTCGCCAAAAGCTAACTCCCGACGCTTTTGGGACAGCAGGCGTGCAAGACCCCATCCTCGCAATGTGTTTCTGTTACTAAAACGCCAATATTAGAGCCAAAAAAGGAAAAAATTGTTTGCTTTTCAGTCCATTTTGGCATCAAATTCTCCAGGTTGCAATTTCGCCCAAAAAAAATTTTAGACCTCCAAAATCATTTGTTTATTACCAAATTAATGCGCCCATCGACTATAGGCCCAGGTGTCTCCGCAATAAACACGTGGAGCTTGGACCTAAACTTAGAGATTAAGACAATAAATGTTAAAAAGAAATAAACTTGTTTGAGCGGTATATAGAAAGAGGTATTTTCCCATTAATTAGGATCACTTTTACTCTCTCCCAACCCAAATTTGGAAATTGCGCTAAAAGCAAGAATCTTGATTATTAATTAGAAACTTTATTTGTTCAACAAAACTGATTAGAATAACGCTGATTTGTGAATGTTTGGTAATAGCCTGTGGTTTGATATATACAAAAATTCAAAAACATCGTTTCGATACTTAGTGAAACATAGTTTAAATACCGAAAACCCTTGCGCCAGACAGTGTATGGTCAGACACTATATTCCCATTATTGAATTTTCATTCAATTTCGAAACTTTTGAATTGCTTAGCTCGCTTTAAAAATTCTAGAAAATTTGTCCCTAATGATACCAAGTATATCTGTTTTAGTTGAGTTTGAAAAAAAGTATAACTGTCGGCAAATGTTTGCACATTGGTTTTTGATAATTCACAAATTTGTACTGTTTGATCAAAATCTACTTTACAGCATAATCAAAAAGTAGAGCCCGCCCTGGACCTGGGTTCAGGCCTGGATTTTCCCTGTAGCGATAGTCCAAATCCAGTGGAGCCTCAGCGACCCTGGTTGTGCCTAATGCCTTGTGCCTATTTCGACATTTTTGTGCCTTTTTCATGCCTATTTCGACATTTTGTACGTAATTCATGCCTATTTCGACATTTTTGGCGACTTTTTTTCAGGATTTTGAGATATTATGCAAAAAATGCCAAAAATAAAGGCAAAACTACATGGATGAAAAACTCCCATGTACATTAACAACGATCAAATTTAGGGCCTCAAACTCTTCTATCCGAATCTCATACATCTCACGTGTTTATGCCATGGTCTAAATCGTGTTTGTGAGCAAATTCGTGGGTATTTTTCAAAGGTTGATAAACTGATAGGTTTATGATTTATAACTGCAATAAGCAGAAATGATCGCTTATTTTTTCTTTTTTGTTTTTGTTAAAACCTTCGGTAAAAATTTTATTTGCCTATTTTTGTGCCTATTTAGGCGCCTATTTGCAATTTTCGTGCCTAAAAGTGGAAGCCCTGTTGATGGCCTTACAAAAAAACAGCAACTGGTAACATAAATTAATAATTTCTAAATGAATTCTTTGCTATGTAACATGCCTTGTTTGGAAAATACTTCTGATGAAAAAACAATTGCTTCGATTGCAGAAAAAAGAGGTCTTTTACTATACCAGCGAGTGCTGGGATGGACCCTCGTACAATTTTATTAGTGTTCGGCCCCAACGCTTTTTCAGTACTTTACCGAAAAGAACCGACCGACCTTTTGGCATCTAAAAGTTCTAAAATCTAGTATTTTGAAAATCGCAAATTTTCGAATTTTTGCGCAATTTTTTAACAAAATGTAAAAATTTACCGAAAATCGAAAACTTGCTTCTTGCTCACAGGCCAATCTATTTCCCTTAATGTTTGGCTACAAGTTGAATAAAGATTGGGCAAGGAGTTTTTTAACCCGCGCCATTCAAATAAAGCTCGGGTTTCCCCCTTCTCATCTCGATTTTTAAATTTTTATTCACTGTCGAATTGTCCACTTCTATCGGGTTGTCCTTACTGTCGGAGTGTCCACTGTCCAATTGTCCGGACCCCATTCCAAAACGGCATAAATTATATACTAATCGCTTTGTCTCGACGAGCTAACCTCGGAAAAATAGGTCAAAAGTTTAGGAAAAATGTTTGAAATCCATTATCTTGTCGAATGATACTAAATTTGTTGCAATTGGCCCACAGGAAGATACAAAATTTGTGAAAAATCTCCATTTAGACAATTTTTAAACCGTTCAAAAACCGGTTTAAAAGTCGAGCGCGCTAAAATTTCAAGTTACCTATTCAATTTTAGCGCATAAGAAACCCTATAAAAGTGGTTTTGGGTCATTTCCTTTCTGGGCCCTATGATCAACATTTACCTAGGTGTTTCTCGTGATTTGACTTATGTTTTCCATTAGTTAATAATTTTCAATTTTATAGAAATCTACATGCCAAATTTAACCGATTACGAGAAATTGGAAGAGAAAATTGGCTGGTTAAATGAGGACCAGCAGAAGCTCGTTTCCATTGATCAGTTTTTGTTGATGCAAAGTGACCAGAAGGCATTGCTGCAACGACTTAATGCACTTGAGCAAAACCAAACGGTGAATTCTGATTTGACCGGGCTTAAAAAGTGCAGTTTGTCGTGACATGCCGTGGAATCCCATCGATTTTGTTGTGTTAGCCCTAAGGAAATATAGGTTTTTTAAAATATAAAGCAAAAAAAGAAAATGAACAAAATTTGAGACCGAAATTTAACAATTTCTCTCAACGTGACAACTGTCTTCTGCAAGTGGACAATGTTCAGCTGCTGTTCTTTCTGATACAGCTCCAGTTTGACGAGCAGAGCATTCTGTTCTTTCATTTGGCTGATTAAATGAGGACCAGCAGAAGCTCGTTTCAATTGATCACTTTATTCTGTCTTCGACAAAAACTTCATTTATTATTTCTAGGGCCACGATTTATATGAAAATCCATTTTTTTTGCGCACTCGGAACAGCGTATAAATAACATAAATGATGTTTTTAGCTTTGTTTGGAGCTTCTAGAGCCCATTATAAAGCAACTGAAGGGCGAACTGAGTGCAAAGCAAATATGGTGGAGGAGTATCAGAAACAACAGCAAGTTAAAGATAGGGCATTCTGAGATCCCTGCTCTTTCAGATCATTTACAATAAGTCCGGCCGTCGCGGAAGGCGCTCACTTTCAGCATTTTATATTATTTGAATGGACGAATTAGGAAACAGTTCGAAAAAAGATTTTGAAAAGGTGGGAAATATAGACAAATATGCCAATTTAAAATCGGAATTCTTAATTAAATAATTAAAGGGAACGAGTCAACTGAAGGGCGAACTGAGTGCAAAGATGTTGGAGGAGTATCAGAAACAACAGCAAGTGGAAATTGTTGTCAAATTCCAAAATTATAACATTTGCCATAAACAAGGGCATTCTGAGATCCCTGCTCTTTCAGATCATTTACAATAAGTCCGGCCGTCGCGGAAGACGCTCACTTTCAGCATTTCATATTATTTGATTGGATCCAGTTCTGAGCATTTAACTGATTTATTGGAAATAAACTCCTTATAATTCAGATCGAGATTTTGATCGAGAATCTCGAAAAGTCGCGAAAAAAAATTAAACAATCGAGATTTGTTCGAGATCACAAGCAGAACTCACAGTTGGGAGAAGCTCCGTTCGTCAGGTTTGTTACCGGTTGATGAACTACAGTAACCCCGCCGATGTGGCCTATACGGTAACGCTGGAACAGTTTCACGAACATCAGACGGCAATCCGCGCGTATGGTTTTATTGAACGCCAAATAAATGACCGGAGGAAATCCTTGGGGGATAAAAAATTTTAATTAGTTAAATAAAAACAAAACAAAAAGAATTGCCGATATTACCATGAATGTGTAACCTAAAGGAACAAAAAAAATCAAAGAAAATTTGTTAAAAATGTTTTTGACCAAGCAAATTCGACGAGGGTAATCATCCACTGGTTGACATTGTTGTTTTGCATGTAAAAGTAAAGAAAGCCGGCAAAAGTGTTAATCATGGAGATCAAAAACACTTGAGCAAAAATCTAAAAAAGTGATCACAACAGGGATAAGATTATTTTTAGACTTGAAAAATATCAAAATGAAGGCGTCTAAATTGGTCTGAAAAAGTGCCGGACCCCGAAAGCCGGGTTTATGAGCAAAAATAAATCTCTTATCCCTGCTGGTGATCAAGGATCCTTCCTGGTGATCAAGGATCCTTCCTGGTGATCAAGGATCCTTCCTGGTGATCAAGGATCAGATTTAAAAGTTATCAAAAACAATAATGACCCGAATTTGCACGGCGCCCATTTCGGAAAGGACAACGCCAAACTTAGCGATTGACTCCGGCACAAACTGCCGACGCTCCAGTGGAATCGAGTCAATGTCCAGCCCCGTGCAGTTGTACAGCCGTTCGTACTCGGCATGACGGAAGAAGAACAGCTCCATCACGAAATTTATGACTTCAACAATAATATGAAAGTTTAAAGTTCACATCTGTTGTCATGTTTACACCTTTTAATGATTATTGTATTTTGTCGGATTAGGTTTATCGCTTTTTCCTTGTTTAATTTAACTAATGAAGCAGAAGAGTGACGCAAATGTAACTGAAGCTAATTATTTTATAATGGGTAAATTAATAAACAATTTGAATAATCAACGATTTTACAATTTTAGGGATTATTTTATAATGTGTAAATATAATCTCAACAATCTAAAATCGACGAATTTACAATTTTAGGGGAAAGACACTCCCAAACATTTATTTCGACAGAGCTGACAAATCGATCCAGAAGTAAACTTCAAACTCATTAAAATGGGATTTTCTAAAATTTTATTTCCAATTTGAAATTACCTAAAGAAAATTCGGGACTCAAATAGCGTTTTGGCACTTTCTTGGATGTGAAAATGCCGCGTACTCCGCGCCTCATCGGCTGCATAGTTCGTCCACCGATGACACGGCCGCGCTGCGGAGATCCGTCGCAATTTGTACACAAAAGTTTTAATTACTAATTCAAATATAGGTAAATATGAATTGCTGAGAGCAGCCTTACTCCTCTATGTAAACTGTTAAAAGCCATCTACAGTATCTTAAGAAAAATCATTTTCACTGTCCGATCACTTGTTGTAGTGATGCTCGAGAAGAGACCTAATTTACCGAGACTCGAGACTTGACCCAAGTTCGAACCCCAAAAAACCCGTGACTTTTACGAAAACTTTTTAATTTAGGTTCAACATAGGGTTGCTCCCCGACCCCTCGGGAGCGGGAAGTCGGGGGTCGGGAGCAACCCTAATTTTAGAACCCGTGTTACGCAAAATTTTTAATTTATGTTCAAAATAGGGAATCGGGATCTGGTGCAACTTTAGTTTTAGTTCAAAATTAAATATTTTTTTTGAGAATTTTGCTTTAAGATCACATTTTGTTGCGGCAAATGGCCGCGGGGTTCTTTCTAGGGCAAAATTCCGCCCTTTCATGGTTCAATATTTTGGACAAAACCCTCAAACTTTAATAAAATGGAAACTGAAAGAAAACAAAATGTGTAAACTTTTAAATCGACCGTATCTTCCCAAAGTAAAATAAATTTAATAAATCGTTTTTCACTGTCCGCGCGGCTTCCCCCTCAGAATTTGTATTTAAAGTCCGGTCCAAAGTTCGCTTCAATTTTGACGCCTTTGGAGCCACAGCCATACAGCGAAACGCACGGAAACAAATCGGCGGCAAAAGTGACAAATAAACCGGCAGTTTCTGCAAAAATAAACATAATTAGTTAAGACAAAAAGTCTTAGCGAATTATTAAAAATGAAATTTCCTTTTAATTTAATTCTTTTTCTTTCTCACCCAAACGTTCTCCATTTTTTGTGTAAAAGATTTGGCGAGTTGCCAAATTGACGCCGCAGCCGACGACGTCGCCGACGCAAAACCAAGGCTTTCCATCGATGTAAGGACGCCCTTTGCGGGTGTGGAAACATCCCGCGACCTCGTGACCCCAAAATCGTCCATAGTTGTCGTATGCGTAAGTGCCTGCGTGCTCTTCAATGCGTTTGTCCAATGGCATTTCTTTGTTCGCTAATCCAATTTGAATCTCACCGCTAAATATGATTTTTTTAAAAATAATTATTTATTTATTTAACTTACTCCTTTTTTAAGATTTTCACTTCGAAGTAGGAAATGCCGAAAAATTCTTTTGAAATTGGCTCTTCAGCAAGGACAGAGGAAAAAGTAAGCGGAAAAACTGGTATGAGCTCTTTATGTACATAATCTTTTTAATTAAATCACTTTAATAGAATAATGTGTTTACCCCAATCAGCATCTAGCTTCTTTTTGGCAATCAATCGGTCGGGCTTGAGCGTCAGGTCCTTGTGGCACATCGAGGAATTCCATCGATTTTGTTGTGGGATTAGTCCTAATTAATCGTATTTATTTATATATTTACATTATTTTTCAAAACGGGAAAAGAAAGCATTTAAATTAAACAACAATTGCCCCTACCATTTCGCTTTTGTGCTTCAGTCAACGCGTCGATGTTCTGTTGCTGTTGTTTCTGATGCTCCTCCAATTCGGCGAATTTTTTGGCATTTGACTGTTTCTGCTCCTCCAATTCGGCGAATTTGTTGGCATTTGACATTTTCTGCTCCTCCAATTCGGCGAATTTGTTGGCATTTGACATTTTCTGCTCCTCCAATTCGGCGAATTTGTTGGCATTTGACACTTTCTGCTCCTCCAATTCGGCGAATTTGTTGGCATTTGACTGTTTCTGCTCCTCCAATTCGGCGAATTTGTTGGCATTTGACACTTTCTGCTCCTCCAATTCGGCGAATTTGTTGGCATTTGACACTTTCTGCTCCTCCAATTCGGCGAATTTGTTGGCATTTGACACTTTCTGCTTCTCCAATTCGGCGAATTTGTTGACCAATCGATGAACCGCGTAAATGATAAAAATAAATAAAGCAATTGCCCCCGCGATTCGATAAGGATCTGTGTAAAAGTCCAGAAGATTGGGTAACAAATATTTTAAGGAACGTTTAAATGTTGTTACCAATTTCTTTCATGCGCTTCAATTCCAATTCAAATTGCTTGATCTTTTCACGCAAAAGCTAAATTTAAAAAAGTTTAAATTCTTAAATATCTTAAATTGAATCAAATATATTTTGGATCTGACAAAGACAGTAAAATCGCTATTTTCCTTGACAAAGAACAAAACTCACTTTCAATTCCTCGAGCTTCGTTTGTTTCTCCTCCTCATGAGCAGCCATGGAAAAGTTTCCTATGTTTTGGAAATATAATTTAAAAACAATTTTTAAATAAATTATGGGGCAGAATACGAATGTTCGGGGCAGAAAAGGCGAGATTGCAACTCTCAAAAAATGTTTAAAGCCTTTGAATATTAAATTTTGACACAATTTAAATTTGTTTTGTTAGAAATTGACGGAACCGGCATTCCCCCCCCCCCCGGGGCTTCTTTTGGGAGAGTTCCCCCGCCGGGCCAATAATAACACAGCATTTAGTAGCGCTGTTCGAAAGTCTCGGTCTCAACTCGAGAAATTTCTCGGGTTTTTGAGTCTCGAGCCTTAGGGCCTCGGCTTCTATAATGCTTATTTATTTTTCTAAATTTAATGCTAAAAAGATGACTAAAAGACGGAGGGATTTCCAATTTTCGAAACAAAATTTCCTTTTTTACCATTTTCCAATTCGGCGACGACCATCGCTTTGACAGACTTCAGAGATTCAGCCATTTCCAGTCGCATTTCATTCATTTGCTCTGAAATTTTTAAAAAAAACAATCAAAAATAATTTTGTTAACTATTTTAATACATTTACCATTCATTTTAAAACGATAGTCCTTTTGCGCATTCAATTGATTGACCGCATAAATGATGAAAATAAGCAGAACAATTGCGCCCGCAATTCGAAAAAGATCTAAAAATAAAGTCCCGAATGTTGGTTGATTCTCAATCTTGCCCTTTTTGCCACCAATTTTCACTTTTCAAAATAAAATTATTACAATTTTAATAGATTTAAATTAAACAACAATTGCCCTACCATTTCCCTTTTGTGCTTCAGTCAACGAGTCAATATTGTGTTGCTGCTCTTTCTGATACTCCTCCGCCATCTTTGCACTCCGTTCGCCCTTTAGTTGACTCGTTCCCTTTAATTATTTAATTTAAATTAATGTCATGCTTAACTCTGGGGCTTCATGCTCGTCTCGTGGTTAAGCGCGCTAAACCGTGGTTAATGACGTAAGCCACGGTTAAAACTTGCATAATCTTATGCTCATCTTCTTATTATTAACCATGCTTAAGGCTTAACTTGGTTCCATTTCCACGGTTTGTTCCTCCTTAACATAACCATGGTTAGCGGAATGTTAACCCCCTCATCTAACCCGTGGTTTATGTTTTCTTAAGAGTTTTTAACCACAACTCGAGGCGTGGTTAAGCATTTATTTTTGTTAAAAAAAAAATATTTTTAAATATGTTAACGCCCGCAGCCAGTAAACCACGGTTAGCTTCACTGTTGCCTTAACCATGGTTTGCTTTAACCACGAGACGAGCATAAGACCACTGTACTGTACTGTTATTTTACCATAATTGGCTCCATTTTTTGACCGGGACTTTTTTTGTCCCCGATTCGGTTCCATCCAACACAACTCCCTTTAAAGTTCAAACCCACTTGATCAATCGGTGCACTCCATTGTTGTCGTCTTTCAAGCAATGCCTTCTGATCACTTTGCAACTGATCCGTGTTTAATTGCTCTATCTTTACGGACTCGTCAATGTTGTGTTGCTGCTGTTTCTGAAACTCCTCCATCTTTGCGGACTCGTCAATGTTGCGCTGCTGCTGTTTCTGAAACTCCTCCATCTTTGCGGGCTCGTCAACGTTGTGTTGCTGCTGTTTCTGAAACTCCTCCATCTTTGCGGACTCGTCAACGTTGTGTTGCTGCTGTTTCTGAAACTCCTCCATCTTTGCGGACTCGTCAACGTTGTGTTGCTGCTGTTTCTTAAACTCCTCCATTTTTGCGGACTCGTCAACGTTGTGTTGCTGCTGTTTCTTAAATTCCTCCATCACTTCTCCCTGCTTCATTTCCTTTAATTCCAAACAATTACAGTTTAAAAATCGTTAATCCGTGCTCAAAAATAAAACTCACTTCCAATTGATCGGACTTTTTTTGTTCCTTCTCCGGTTGATCAGCAGTGGATTCTTTGTCATTGGACGGCTCGATTTTGTCGTTTTGACTGTTCAAATTGTCAGCCACATCTGTCATTAAAAATTAAATAATATTAAATTTGATTTTGTATTCACAAATTAACACTTTTTTACCATTTTCATTTTGTGCCACCAAATCGAAACTGGCGCTTGAGGAGGTTCGCGAATTCATCGTTTGTTGTAAATATGATATGATGACAAGGAGTTTCGCGCCGAAAAATTAAGACACTTTTTTGTGGACCGGAAGCCTCTTGAAATTTTTAAGTTGGTTTGTTTCAAAATTTAACCAATTAAATCATTTGTATACACTCAATTTATGTAGTTAAAAAACATTAAAAAAAGAAACGTAATAAAAAACAAAAAAAAGTTATAACATCGGAACAAAGCCTGGGCCAAACACGAAAAAAAAGGTAAAATAAACAATAAAATAAAAGGAAAAAAACACAAAATCTTCACACCATACATCGCCTTAAGCAATGTGTTGCAATGTTTTGCGCCGACCGCTCCGGGGCCATTTATTGCTGCCCCCGGGGCCCACACAAAAAAAAGGTAAATAAACAACAAAATAAAAGGAAAAAGGCACAAATTTCTTCTCACATACACATCGCCTTAAGCGATGTGTTGCTTGCGGCGGCCATTTGTTTATTGCCCCAAGGGATCGGATCATCCCACGCCCCCCCCCGGGGGGGCCAATTCATTCATTGCCGCCCCCCCCGGGGCCCCCCCCCCGGGGGCCAATTCATTCATTGTAGATGTGACAAAATATTATCGCCTTTGGCGATCTCTTTGGGCCCTAATATTATCGTGTCAACGCATTTTGGTGTTTTCATTGTCCGCCCCCCCCCCAGACTTGAGGGCAAGTGGATTTGCATAAAATAGGCCCAAACCTTTTGTTGGATGGGACAAAACTATAAAAATTGTTTCAGAAATTTTGGAAATACCCAAACTCTGGGCCAAAAAGTATTTGAAAACACTCTAAAACTGCTGAATCAATCATCTTCAAAGTAAAGGTACTATAAATTTGGATTTTATTAAGTGGAATCAAATTTTGTTTTCAATTTTTAAAATTTTGCTATGCGACTTTTCAACGTAAAAGATTAAAACAGCTAGCGCCCCTGGGATGAATTTAATATTTTGCGGGCAAAAATGGAGAGAGAGCAAAAAACAAATGAACGAACCCCGAAAGGCCCAGCAGAAGGGGGGAGGGGATTTGTATTGGTTGATCCCCCCGGGCGTGGCAGAAAGGGTTTGGAAGCCGAAGCACAATTGGTGATGAAAATGAATGGGGGAGGGAGGGATAGTGGTGTACACCAGAGATGTGACCGGATTCCGGACTTTTGAGGAAAACATTGAAATATCCGGTATTTAACGAAATTGACAGAATTGGTACCGTATGGAGAGGAGGATGGCCAATGAGAAAGAAGTGAAATGTGACGGAAAAGTTGGGTCGTTTTGTCCCCGGAGAGGACACTGGACAAACAAAATGTAAGTGGGGGAAGGGCAAAAGATGCAAAGAATGAATGGGGGGGGGCAAATATGTGGGGGAGTGGGCGGCAGGAAGATTGTCCGATACAAACGAATGGCCAACATCGGAGAAGTGCCGGAGGGAAGAATGAATGGATGGAATAGTAGGGCGGTTTAATGAAGTGTGGGGGGGGGGGGGGGAAGGGGCGTGGAGGGGGGGGGGGGAAGGGTGGGGGAAGCGGGGGGGGGGGGTAGGGAGAGGGGGGGGAAGATGCAATGACAATGTTTATGGAAAGAAATGGTGAAAACTGATTATTGGCCCTGGTGCAAAGAATGAAAGGGTTAAAATATGTGGGGGGGCGGCGGGAAAATTGGCCGATACAAACGAATGGCCAACATCGGAGAAGAGCCGGGGGGAAGGCCTATTTTGGCTTTTTTTCGGGTTTTATTGCCTATTTCGGGCTTTTATTGTGGGTAAATTTGCGTATAAACCGAGCCCGAAACCCAAATTCGTATTGGGGTTTAAAAGAGGTTTGATAGAAAGAATGAAATGGCAATTTTTGAGAATAAATTTTGAAATTCCCTTTTATTTTTTACCTTTTTTTGGCCAATGGGGACACTCCCAAACCATACACAATGTTTTCTGATAAGAATTGATTGCTACAAGTTTCAGAACGTTTATTTGGACATTGAGTTTGCCATTTAGGCATTAAAGGATGTGGCGAATTGTTAAAGAAATAATTAAATCGGATCAACTTTTCCGATTCTTAGCGAGCAGTACACCGCCGTCAGTCTTCGTTCTGTTCCCCCTGCCCATCCGTCGCTGAACATTGCAGGAGCATAACGTCGCGCATGCCTTGGCGTTCCGACAAATGCGACGCCGCCACACATTCGGCATGGTAACCCGCGCAAAGATTCTCCGCCTTCTCAGCCATACTCAGAACGGACTGGTCTAAGCATATAAAGAAGTAATTGTCCACTTCATTTGAAATGCCATTGGAAGTGGACGACGGCACGCCGAAGTCGGAGCTGTTCAGCTGAACGCAAGGCTTAAATGAACTTTCTATGAACATCTATGGGGTGGTAGAAAACAATTTCTAAAATTTATTTCGATTTTTCAAATCTTCATTTTTTGGGTGGACTAAATCAACGATTATTTAATTCATATTTGTCAAATGTTGAGTGATCTTACTCCGCAATTTTTCATCCCTAATTGCATGAAATTCTTGAAAATTCAAAAGACAATTTTTCGAGAAATTTTCTTTTTTGAGAATTCCAAAAAAACGTTAATTAGATAAATAGCTATTTTTATATTTATTAAAAAATATTTGAGTTGTTTTGGTACTGTACCTGAAGAGGCGAAGAACCGCTCATAAAGTGACTGTCCCAATGGCGCTGCAGGGCTTCCGAGCCAAACCATTCGTCGCCGCGGCAGATTTTGCCCCTAAAAAAATTGACGTGAAACATTTGTTCCTGCAAATTAAAGTCAATCAATTCGTTAATTGACCTTTTATTCAACAATTTAAACTCAAAATTCCTACGCTTTCTTTTAATTTTGGTCCCCCGAGGACTTTTTTGGGTCTCCATAAACCACAAAAAGATGGATTTCTAAAGGAAAAGGCGGCGCCTTCAAGAAACGCACAATTTTGGCGAGCATGTCTCGTCACGAGATCGCTCGAAGCTCAAACCCGGTCTCTAGTAAACACTCTTGTAATCCCCCACTCTCTAAAAATCCCCCACCCTCTAATAATTCCCGATTCGATAGGATCTGTGCAAATTACATCGTTCATATCCTTCAACAATTCGAATTCCTTGATCTTTTCACGCAAAGGCTAAATTAAACAAATTTAAATTCTGAAAATTTACAAAATATATTTAAATAAAAAGGCACAGCGACAGTTAAATCGCTATTTCCAAAACTACTTTCAATTGATCGAGCTTCGTTTGTTCTTCCTCCTGATCAGCCGTGGATTCTTTGTCATTGTTCGACTTAATTTCGTCGTTTGACGGTGCAAAGTGTCCGCAACATTTGTCATTTATGAAAATGATAATAAATACCATAATTTTGGAAAATTGCCATAAAAAAGCCATATTTTTGATTCCTCGATGCCAAAAAATACCAAATTTTTGAAGCCGGTTGCCATATTTTTTTTCTCGAAGGTGATCTGAGAGCCCTGTCTCATTTATGAAAATGATAAATATTACATTTGATTTTATTGAAGACATAAATTGTCATTCGGGCAAATAGAAAAGACGGGGAATTTCTATTGAATTACCAATTGAATTCGGCGGCGACCATTTGCTTGGACAGACTGAAGCGATTCGTTCATTTTTTGCATTTCATTCTTTGCTCTTAAAAATTTAGCAACAAAAATTATAAAGCAAAGAAATTCAATCAAAAATAAATTTATTAACATTTTAATAGACATTTTGAGCCGACTTTTACTCATTCAATTTACGGATAACATAAAAATGAATAGAACAATTGCGCCCGTGATTTGTTAAGGAAAAACAACTTTGAGTGACAGAAGCTAGATATACCGCGCCCGCCAACAGCTTACTATCTAACTTTTCCCCTACCCAGCCAGCTTTTGTGTTATCTAATTAAAAAATCGTTTTGCTTAATTTTCAAAAATTTCAGCCAATTCAAAAACCGATTTAAACTTTCTATTGACGAATTGTAATCAGTGCATCAAATAACATATTTTCAGACAATTTTAGAATAAAGGAATATTTTCCATAAATCTTTGTCAAAGGGTCCCCCCCCCATGGTTTTTAGTAGAGATCGGATGGTACGGGAAAGTACCGACGCTTTTTCGGTACTTTTCGGTACCGGTACTTTTTCGGTACTTTACCGAAAAGTACCGACCGACCCTTCTGGCCGGTCTCTAGTTTTTAGCCATTCCCTTTAATTATTTAAATTTTAAATGCCTAAAAATAGATTTGGACTCCGGTACGGTACTGAATTTCCTTTTGGGATTTTACCATTTTATTTTTCTTTATTTTTGGATTAGTCTTTTTTTTGTCTCCGATTCGGTCCCATCCAACTCCAACTCCCTTTAAAGTTTAAACCCACTCGATCAATCGGTGCGCCCAATGCTTTTTGATCAGTTTTTTGTTGTTGTCTTTCCAACAATGCCTTCTGATCACTTTTCAACTTGTCAATGTTCTGTTGTTGCTGGTACTCCTCCATCTTCGTAATCACTTCTCCCTTCAGCTGATTCATTCCCTTTAATTATTCATAAATACCTAAAAATAGAGTTGGACACCGGTACGGTACTGAATTTCCTTTTGGGACTGAAATTTTGGTCCCGATTCTTTCAAAACTCCCTTATTTTTAATTATTCCCGTTTTTCTTTTGCTCTCGGGACTTTTTTTTGTTTGTTTCTGATTTTTTTTTAAATGCCGATCCCTCTGCTTATTAAAATTTTGTCCATATTCCCACCTTTTCGAGCTCTTTCTTCGCATTGTTTCCCAATTCTTCCATTTGTTTCTGAAGCATTCTTCGGTCCTTTGTCTCCTCATGTTCCTCAAACTTTTTGTTCCGTCCCTCAATAAACTGCCCCAAAAAATTGCTCAGTTTGTGTTCATGTTCATCACGGCCATTAAGTCTGACCAGCACTGCCTTCTGCTGATCACTTTGCATCCACAAAAACTGATCAAGGGAAACTAAAACGGTGCAAAAAAAATTGAATGAATGAAATTGATTTTTTTTGGGGGGGGGGGGGGATAACCAAAAAAAAGTCGATTCTTAGGGCTGGTGCATTTTTTCGTTGTTAAAAATGGATTTTCTGAATTCAACAAAAAATTTACCCCTTAGTTTTTCTGTCAACTCGTTGATGGTCTTCTGTTGCTGCTGGTTCTGGTCCTCCTCCATTCCCTCCAACTGTTTGACAATTTGCTTGGGCTGCTGTTCCGGCAAAGGCTAAAAATAATTATTTAATAACCATTTAGAATCTGAATGGATATTTCCTTGATCAAAATAAAATTCACTTCCAACTGATCGAGCTTTTTATCACGGTGGTGCACGTACTCCAGCGCCAGCTCCGTATACTGTTGATTCAGTTGTTCAATGCGGGCCTAAAATGGAAACATTTTTATTCTAAAAATTGTCACCGAAAGTCGGTAATTTTTTTGGAGAACTAAGAAAAACTCAAAAATACACGCCTAAAATCAAATATTTAAAAAAAAAATTGCTTATCAAAAATGCACGGACCCCAACTCGTTCCCCTTTTCAGTAGTTTTTTGGTTATAACTTCTTTCAAAGTAAACCAAATCAACATTTTCGATATCATTCGAAAGCGTGCAATGAGCAGAAGCTTTCTTTAGACAAAATCTAAGCTTTTGGATAATCTCAAAAAAGTTATGGCCAAAAAACGCTTTTTTGGCCAGACTTGGCCATAACTTTGCCATCGCTTAGCTTTTGCTTGCTAATAGCTTCTCCTCCTCCTAAGCTTTCGAATAATACTAAAAATGTTATATTTGGTTAGCTTTAAAAGAAGTTATAACGAAAAGAAAAGGGAAACGAGTTGGCCGGGAACGAGTTGGGGTTTTACCATCAAAAATGCAAATCACCCCCTAATTAAAGTAAAAAAATCTCTTCAAACCAAAACAAAAAATTCCCCCCCCCCTAAAAAATTCCGCCCCCCCCTAAAAAGGTGGCTGCCATCCATCGTTTTAACCACACAAAAATCGCACTTTGTACCCACGGCTCTTCCTGTTCTCTATCTCCAACACCGAATTCCGTTGCTTCAGTTGTTCAATGAGGGCCTAAAATGGAAACAAAATCAAATCAGAGGCATCAAAAAGACATGTTAATCGGGGCACAGATCCAATAAAATTTTGAATTGTGCTCCGAAATTTTTGTTTAACATTTTTAAAACTAAAATTGCTATTTTTTAACAAAAATGTTAAAAATTAAAATTACCTAAACCCAAAAATACACCCTAAAATCAAACTTTTTTTTGGAAAAAATTGCTTAATGCATGTGCCAACCTCGGCAGCCTCCAAGTCTCGGCACTTCTTTTCCCCATGGGAGGAGGTCGCGTGTGTGGCGGATGGCACGCACCTTTTCAGGGGGGAAACAAGCTATTTCTAGAGGTATACGGGGGAAGTCGAACATTTTTAAACCGATTTTTTATAACAAAATTGTTGAAAAGCATATTCGTTCGAAACTTCCGTTCGTCCTTACATGCATTTTGAACCTTTTAAACGACTTAAAATTTTTTTTTGGAAAACACATATTTTTTTACGACCAATTGTTCGAAATCGGATTAAGGGTTCGACATACGCAAAAACGAAACTCGGATTCGTGTTCTGCTCACTTATTTTGTTTTTTTTTCAAAAACAAAAAACTTGGCCCGAAGGCCTCGCGCTTTCCCTAAACATACTCGGGCGGCTGTCGGTCGCCTCCTTCATGATGACCACCACCACCTCCATAATTAACACGACCAAAGAAAAAGTTGCCGGCATTGCTGCGGCGGAGTGCTGCAATACTGCTCCCATACATTATTGCGAACAGCTTAAATTAAATTTACGAAAAACGGGGAAAAAGGCCAAAAAACAACGGCAAAAAACGGAATTCCGCGCATCTCTGGTCCGGGCTGAAAAAGGGGCTCTAGTTGACCCCGGCAGTGGACAAAGAATACGGGCAAGAGCAGGATGTGACGAGGGAACATTTTTAGAGCCTTGGTACGTGGGAATTTGTAGCTCACTATAACTTGTGCCCCAATAGATTTGGAAATAGCTTGCACGCGTGGTGAAGTGGATTTCAAAAAATGTTGGCATACTGTATTTATACAATACAAACAGTGCATTTTTGCTCTGAGCCAGGGGTTCGAACCCGCTAGACTGTAAGGATGAATTTCACCGATTTTTCGAAAACAGTTAATTAAAAAAGACTTGTAAAAATTCTAAAAAATGAACACATGCTAATAGAAAAGAATATTAACAGTTGAAAACCTGCTAAAGCAGGTTAGATGGTCACCCTGCTGGCCACAACCAACACACGGCATGCCAGATAAAATGGAAAACAGGGTGTGTGAGAGACGACTAAACGCCTACAATATTTTCCCTTTTTCTCGCACCACTCAGACACGTACACTCTACACTATTTCTTCATTTTCTCGCACGCTATTTTATTCGCGTGTTAGGTCTAGGCCACGCCCACCAGCGAAATCGGACCAATTGACTCATTTGCTGCTGGTGGGCGTGGCCTAAACCTAACACGCGAATAAAATAGCGTGAGAGAAAATGAACAAAATTGTGTAGAGGTTTCTCTTCTTTTTCGACAAATATTTTTCTTTCCTTTTGACACAAATAAGTAGGGACCAGATTTTTAGTCACTAAAAACTCTAAGTCAGTCAAATAATCCTTTAAAAAAGCCATAATAGTCACTAAAAAGGGCCATAATAGTCACTAAAAAGGGCCATAATAGTCACTAAAAAGTGCCAAAATATGTGGATTTATTATGAAAAAAATGGCGAAATATGTGCTAAAACTCTGAAAAAGCTTAAAATATGTCAGTAAAAATATGTGCTAAAAAATATCCCCAAAATATGTTTTAATGTGTGCTAAAAAGT
Source organism: Globodera rostochiensis (assembly GCA_018350325.1). Lineage (NCBI taxonomy): Eukaryota > Metazoa > Nematoda > Chromadorea > Rhabditida > Heteroderidae > Globodera > Globodera rostochiensis. The sequence goes on along the minus strand of JAEVLN010000003.1, from coordinate 2,996,221 downwards.
CGCTCTAATTCAAAAATTTTTCAAAACAAATACTATTTTTGGGCTTCTCTCATGGTAAGGAATCCACGAAAAAAATATGTATCTTTTGGCGGGCAGAATTTTTAGTCTCGACAAAAAGTTTATTTTAGGGTTGCTTTTTTTTGATGGAAAAGTCTATCTTTAGGGGGTGCATTATCGGTTTTATTGCATTTTTCTTATGGAATTTTCCATAAAATAGAGTCACTTAAATTCTGATTTTTAGTCACCAAAAAATAAAAGACTAAAAAATAGTGTCATATCCAATGCACAGGGCAAAATGGACGCCATAAATGTGAGTGAGTGGGGGGGGGGGGGGGGGGGGGGTACTAAAAGTAAAGGCCGTCCGGCCCCGACGGCAACGTCATCGACGACGACCATTGGCAATTAACCATTGGTTTCTCTTCTCCCTCCCTTTTTTCATAATAGTGGACGATGTGTCGTTGGGGGGGGGGGGGGATTTGGGCTATACGAAGGGATGGGCGCTGAGCGTTTTTGGGCTCGGAAATGACTCCCCGGATTTGACAAGATGGCGGATTTCGCGGTTAGATTTGCTCAACGAAAGCAAAATTATTTGAATCGGCACGAAAATTTGTAATGCTCAAAAATTTGATGCATAAAGTGATGAATAGAGCTGGGATTTATATGGACTAAAAAACATGAAATATGGACTAAAAACTCACAAAATATGGAGCAAAAACCCCCCAAAAAGTGCCAAAATACGGGCTAAAAATGTGCAGAACTGACCAAATCCTGTCAATTTTTGCATTTAAACCTTCAAAATTCGTCATTTTTTATTATCTCAGAATAGAAATTAGAGCCCGGTCGAGACGAAATCTCGTCTCGAGATCTCGAAAAATACCTAATTTGTAAAATCATTGGACAGAAAATCTGGGGCGCCGACATTTTGTCCGGCGACTTTTCGTCGACTAAGCAAAACCCGACAATTTGTACTCACGGTGCCGATACTTCACTAAGCGCCGCTGAGAAAAATACATTTTTTGGAAAAATTGCTTAACAGAAATGTAATAAAAAGGGAAAAATACACCCCTAAGAATACCGAAACGCGAGGTCTGGGGCTCCGTCTTTGATTGATTGTGGTGGTGGTGTAATTGTGAGTGATGGGGGCCGGAATTGTTGTGGTTGGGGTTCTTTCTAACCCCCCTAATGTGTAAATGATTTTGAAGACTTTCGGTGCGCATCTATCTTTCCTCCCCGGCGCCAAATTTTCCGACTAACTTAACGGCACCATTCCCCCCCCCCCTCTCGAGTCTCGATCAATTTCTTAACAAGAAGATTGTAAAATGACAACTAAAATCAAATCAGAAAAATTAAAAAATGACAGCTCTAGTGGTGATCACTAGGCTCGGATTTATAGGCATAAACCAGAATACGGGTTTGAGGAAAAGCATTCTTTTTTCTACTTTCTCTAACAATTTTTTTTGTTTCTTATATTAATATATTCCAGATTTTGGTCCGAGGCTCAATTGCGCCGCCGTGTTGACGTGGTGAAGAAGAGGCGTTTGGCTGATTGCATGCCAAATTTAGGGTAATTGGGAGATTCTGAATATTGCCGTCGATCAAAGCCACCACTTGCAAAATGCCGGCCATGGAAACGGGGAAAACGCCGCGAAAGTAGTTAAATTTACAGAAAAAAACCCCAAAAAATTGTACAATTCGAAAACAAAATAAATTGACAAATGCTTTAATCGTCAAAGAAAGAAATAAATGATAAAACGCCCGAAAGCCTCAACAGAAAAACCACAAATCCCCTCGTTTTTCAGTTTCTAATCCCATCGGCAATGTTGAATTTGAAGTTTGGACCAAAATTCCCTTCAATTTTGGTGCCAGTGCGGTACAACGAAACGCATGGATATAAATCGGCGGCAGAATTGACAAATAAATTGGCGGTGTCTGCAAAAACAAATAAATATTAAAGTCGCCCCCCCCTTTTTTAAGCCTAAAAAATTGGGCGGAAACTCTCTTATACTTCTTGATGTTCGGTTTGAGGCCTCAAATAAAAACGTCTGCTTTTTTATTTGGGTAATTACAAAACCCTCAACATTTATTATGTTCACGAATTCCTTTGACGATTCTTTTTGTCCGTCCCTTTTCGTGCCTTTTTTTGAACGATTTTTGCAATAAAAAAGATTTTTGTGGAACGTTTAAATTCGCGTCCCCGGGGGCTTCCGAATTGATTGAACGGGAGGGAGGTTTAAAAGTGAATTGTCCCCAAAATGTTTCTCACTCAAACGCTGTCCGTTTTTTGTGTAAATAATTTGGCGAGTTTCCAAATTGACGCCGCAACCGACGACGTCGCCGACGCCAAACCAAGGCTTTCCTCTGATGACAGGACGCCCATCGTCGGTGTGCAAACATCCTGCGACCTCGTGACCCCAAAAAGTGCCCTCATTGCTTTCGTATGCATAAGTGCCTTCGTACTCTCCAACATATTCGTCCAATGGCATTCGTGTAGTCGCAAGTCCAATCAAAACATCGCTAAATATAATAATAATATTTTAAAGCACCGCAAATGTTTTTTAATAATATTATAAATTACCCTTTTTTCTCTACGATTTTCACTTCGAAGTAAGGATTTTCTGCCATTGGTTTTTCAGCGCGGACCGAGCCCCACCCTGAAAATTGAGTTAATTCAAAAATTGTCTAAATCTTTAAATAAACCTTTTTAATCAAAATCTTTACCCCAATTCTCTTCATCAGGTTGGACAATCAATCGACCGGGCCCAATGAGCGCAAGGTTATCGTGACATGCCGTGGGATCCCATCGATTGGGCGCTAAGGATTTAATTATCATTTTTTCTAAATATTAAAGCTAAACACTTATGCCTAAAGGGCAGAATTTCCGAACTCTGAACAAAATTTGAAGCCGAAATTACCCATTTCTCTCAACGTGACAACTGCCTTCTGCAAATCGATGATGTTCAGCTGCTGTTCGTTCTGATACTGCTCCAGTTTGTCATTCTTCTGTTCAATTTCAGCGAATTTGTTGGCATTTGACAGTTTCTGCTCCTCCAATTCGGCAACGACAATCGCTTAAAAAATTCAAAAAAAAATTGTTAATACTTTTAATACATTTACCATTCATTTTGAGACGATTTTCTTTTTGCTGATTAAATTGATGGACCGTATAAATAATGAAAATAAATAGAACAATTGCGCCCGCGATTCGATAAGGATCTGTGTAACGTCCAGCTGAATGTTGGCTAACGTTAGAAAACTATTTCAGTAATCAAAATATTTTAAGGAAAGTTTAAATGTTCTTACCAATTTCTTTCATTTCCTTCAATTCCAATTCGAATTGGTTGATCTTTTTCCGCAAATGCTAAATTTAAAAAAGTTTAAATTCTGAAAATTATTTACAAAAAATATTTAAATTAATTTAAAAATTATGATCTGACAAAGGACACACAACTCACTTTCAATTCCTCGAGCTTCGTTTGTTCCTCCTCCTCCTGAGCAGCCATGGAAAAGTTTCCTATGTTTTGGAAAATGTAATAAAAACCCAATTTGGAATAAATTATGGGGTAGAATACGAATGTTCGGGCCCCAATATTGGACGGAATCACAACTCTCAACAAATTTAAACTTTTGAATATTAAATTTTAGCACAATTCCATTTTTGACTAAAAGACGGGGGAATTTCCAATTTTTGAAACAATTTTCTTTTTTACCAATTCCCATTTCGGCGACGACCATCGCTTGGACAGACTTCAGAGATTCAGCCATTTCAAGTCGCATTTCATTCAGTTGCTCTGAAATTTACCCAAATAAAAAGACATAAATTAACAAAGAAATCTAAACAAAAATAAAAATTGTTAACCATTTTAATACACTTACTATTTTGCTCATTCAAATGATGGACCATAAAAATGATGAAAATAAATAGAACAATTGCCCCCACGATTCGAAAAAGATCTGACAAATAAAGTCCAAAAGGTTGGCTAACAAATATTTTAAGAGAAGTTTTCTTACCGTATTGCCGCCATTGCCCCGCCGAAGTTAAAATTGCAACCATATTCTCAATCTTGCCTATTTTGCCACCAATATTCACTTTTCAAAATAAAATTATTAGTATTTTAATTATATTTAAATTAAACAACAATTGCCCTACCATTTCCCTTTCGTGTTTCAGTCAATGCGTCGATGTTCTGTTGCTGGTGGTTCTGATACTCCTTCATCAGTTGACTCGTTCCCTTTAATTATTTAATTTAAATTAAGGAAATGCTAACATAGGTACTGTACTTTAATTACCATTATTTTTTAATTGGCTTCTTTTTTGACCGGGGGTGGGACTTTTTTTCTGTCCCTGCTTTGATCGCATCCAACACAACTCCCTTTAAAGTTGTTTAAACTTTAAACCCACTTGATCAATCGGTGCACTCAGTGCTTTTTGATCAGTTTTTTGTTGTCGTCTTTCCATCAATGCCTTCTGATCACTTTGCAAATGATCCATGTTCAATTGCTCCATCGCTGTGGACGCGTCAATGTTGTGTTGCTGCTGTTTCTGAAACTCCTCCATCTTCACGGACACGTCAATGTTGTATTGCTGCTGTTTCTGAAACTCCACCATCTTTGCGGACTCGTCAATGTTGTGTTGCTGCTGTTTCTGAAACTCCTCCATCTTTGCGGACTCGTCAATGTTGTGTTGCTGCTGTTTCTGAAACTCCTCCATCTTTGCGGACTCGTCAATGTTGTGTTGCTGCTGTTTCTGAAACTCCTCCATATTTGCGGACTCGTCAATGTTGTGTTGCTGCTGTTTCTGAAACTCCTCATCTTTGCGGACTCATTTCCCTTCAGCTGCTGCTTCATGCCCTTCAATTCCAATTCAATTACAGTAAAAAAGGCGGTATTTCCTCAATCAAAAATAAAACTCACTTCCAATTGATCGGCCTCCTGCTGATCAGCCGTGGATTCTTTGTCATTGTTCGGCTCAATGTCGTCGTTTTGACCGTGCAAAATGTCCGCTTCATCTGTCATTAAAAAATAAATATTAAGCTTGATTTTGTATTTATAAATTAGCTTTTTTTTACCATTTTCGTTTTGTGCCACCAAATCGAAACTGGCGCTTGAGGAGGTTCGCGAATTCATCGTTTGTTGACGTTCCAAAAGTCTGGCACGCAAAAGTCGCTTTTCTTCGGATGGCTCCAAATTAGTAAAAGTTGGCCACAAATTTTCTGAAAACATTGACAATTGCTGATCATAATCAGTTGTTATGTCCTCATCGATTGATTCCGGTGAAATTGACATATTTTTACTGAAAAATTCTAAATGTTAGTCTCCAAATAGCAAAAGTTTTTAAGCAAATGAATATTTTAACCGTTGACAAAAATTCAATTTTCTATACCATAAAAGATTAAAAAGCTAGCCCCTGGGGTGAATTTGACATTTGCGGACAAAAATGAAGAGAAAGCGAAAAGAAAAATGAACGAACGCAAAAAGGCCGAGCAGAGTGGGGATTTGTATTGGTTAATCCCTCCGGGCGTACTTTTGGGGAAAAAAATCCGAAATTTAACCGGAGATTTTACAAAAATTGGAACAGTAGAGGGGAGGGAGGAGGCAGATGAGCAATGAGAAAGTAGTGAAAATGTGATGGAAAAGTTGGATCGTTTTGTCCCCAGAGGGGACACTGAACAAAAAATGTAAATGGGGCAAGGGCAAAAGATGCAAGAGAATGAACGGGACAAATATGTGAAGGGGAGCGGACAGATTGGCCGAATACACAAATTGAATGGCCCCAACATCGGGGTAGAGCCGTGGGGAAAGGATAAATGATGGAATATAGGGCGATTGGAATGAAGTGGGGGGGGGGGTGGGGGGAGGGTGTCACAACGAATGGCCAACATCGGAGAAGAACCGGGGAAAGGATAGAATGGATGGAAAGGGCGATTGAATGAAGTGAGGGGGGGGGGGAAGCGGGGGGAGGGTGGAGGGAGAGGGGAGGGGGAGGGCGATTACAATATTTATGGAAAGAAATGGTGCAAATGATTATGAGCCCTGGAATTAATCATTATCCAATCTAAATATGTAGTTCAAGCCATCGATGAGTATACAAGAAACCCGAGACTTTTCTTTCCTGCTGTTTGTTGCTCAGAAACCCCATCGTTAGAGGTGAAAGAACGGCCGAAGACCTGTGGACTGGCACTAATCACAGATTTAGCTCAAATTGAATGGTCTCGGGTCATTTGGGCGCTTAAATTCTATTTCATTCAATCATCGGCACGCCCTTCCCTCTCCCCCCCCCCCTCTCCCAACTTGGATTTTTTTTTGTGAATCGTTACTTGCACATAATTAATGTCAATGCGATTCGGCCAACTTTTCAGTGTCATTTATCGTCTACTAATTGGAAGCTTTCTAATGATATCAAAAATCTTTGATTTAGTTGACTTTGGAAAAAGTTATGAGCAAAAAAGTCTAAAAAAGGTAGCGAGTTGGGTACCAGAGAGTTGGCAGGTAGCGAACAAAAAAGTTTTCGGGGGGGGGGGGGGGGGCAAGCCAAAAAAGTCGTAGAGGAGGGGGGGGGGGGGGCATTTTTGGGTTATTAAATTTTTCTTAAGCATTTTTTAATTTCGATTTTCGGTAAATTTTTTTGAATTTTTTGATGTAATTTGTTAACAAAATTGTTCCAAAAATTACGAATTTGAAAATCAATAGGGCTACCCTCGGTTTAAAACCGCTTTTGCTCTACTCTAGTATTTACCGTAAATAATACATTTAGTAACGCGGCGCGTCCTTTGATCACTGGCTACTATGAGGTTTTGCGGCTGGATCCGCAAACAACGCCTTCGGTTGACTAGAGAAGAGAGAGAGCCTCCGCCGTGGCTAATTAGTGATATCCCTCACACTAATGGAGGAGACACCCCCCCCCCCCCCCCCCAGCGTCCGACAATCGCGCAGACAAGTAAACGTGAAACACTACTGTTGAGGAAAACGTTTCATACATACACTTTTTTATTAAATAATACATACATAATAAATAATATATACTTCAATAGCGTAGAATCCGAATCTGACCTCTCGCCCGATTTCGAACCCCGAACCCGAATTCGAACATTTTGTCAAAAATTCCAAAATTTTCAAAATTCACATTTATGTCCCAAAATCGATTCAAATGCACCAATCGCCATTCGACACACCCTTTCACTCCATCTATTCAAATGGCTGGCCATTTTCCATTGAATCTGCTGTTTTTTGCGGAGGCAATAGGAACGGAATGATTGGACAACGACAAAATTTGCTGACAGCCGACGGAGAGAACGCCGAATTCGCCCGCGGAGAACAAAAGAGCGATGCCATCCTCGGCTGGCAGAACAAAAGGCGACCAAAAACAGCAGATTCAATGGAAAATGGCCAGCCATTTGAATCGATTTTGGGACATAAATGTGAATTTTGAAAATTTTGGAATTTTTGACAAAATGTTCGAATTCGGGTTCGGGGTTCGAAATCGGGCGAAATGGAGGTCAGATTCGGATTCTACGCCCCTGAATACCCCTAGAAACACCTTTTTCTCGACTTTGAAAATTTTATTAATTTTTTTGAAAAATGGGTGGCACCAGCTTCAGTATTACCCTTTTTTATTAAATAATACATACATAATAAATAATATATACTTCAATATTCGATTCTTTGGTTTTGTGAGGTTTCTTTCCTGCCCAAATAGGATGAAATTGCCAGAAACATGCGCTGAATGGATGCTTCTTCTTCGTCTACGTCCCTGTAGTCGTCGCTGCTCCGTTCTCTTTTCTCGACTTAAAATAAGCTAATTGTAATGTAAGACGGAACGGAAAGAATTTGGTTCACTTTTTCTCTGTTTTTGTGAGATTGTTTTTTCTTTACCAAGATGGGTTGAATCGTCCATAAGCATTTGGTGAATGCATTCTTTTTCGTCCACTTCCCTGTCGTCGTCGTCGATGTTCCATTCAAAGGAGGCTTCGATGAATTGGGCATCCCTGGCTGAAAGAATCGGATATGTTTTTGAAATAAAGGGATCAATGGAAATTCCTGGACAAAATGGGCAAATTATCCCAATTAGTTTAAGCCCATAATTAATGCCTTTTTGCGCAGCTTTGACCGTCGACTCTTTCCACGCCTTAATTTCATCCGCATATTTTTGCTTCCATTCCGCCATTTCCTTGTGATAGGCCGCCAAATTGCATTGCCCCTGGTCAACATACGGCTAAAAATATGGTCATTTTCAAAATGTGTTCTTCAGTGATTTGAATCAAATCAATATGAGAGAGGTTAGAAAAGTTCAATTTTATAATTTTTGAGTTTGGGAGAAAAAGTGCCAACAAAAAATGGCACCCGCTTTTCGGCATCCGTCATCTGTCGCCATCGTTGGCCCATCTCGATGACAAATTTTTCCTGTTCATCATTCGTTTTTAATAGTTCGGTGTGCTTCTCAAAGCGTTCTTTCATGAAAAGCATATACGATGACAAAGGGCGCGTTGGACGGTTTGTTTCCGCATAAAACTAATCGTAAATAGTCTGGTGTTATTGAATTGGAAATAATTGATTTGAAAAATATTTTTATTCGAAAGCGCGACAAAACCTTTTGCCGCTTCTTTTTCATTCGATATCCTTGGAGTTTGTTCCTTTTTTCTGCATGTTTATCCCACAAATCTTTCTTCTGGCGATTTGTGAGCTTCTCAAAATTGTCCCTCAACTCGTCGCCGATCTTTTTGGCACGTACAGAGTAACTCTGAATTATGCCGTTAATTCCTTTTTGGCTTATTTAACTTGATGACAACCTGCTTTTCGTCCTCACTCAAACTCTTCCAATTTGTCGAAAGAATTTTCAATAATTTAGGGCCTCCACTTTGCCCCGTCATTTGATCCTTGATAAAAAGTGAATAAGCATTTAGCATTTTGTAGCTTGACGGAAGCCGAGAGGGAATCTGCGTGGGAGCAGGCGACTGATCAAGACTTGTCGAGAAATTTGTTAGGCTAAATAGAAAACACCTGACTAGTGAACATTTGACCATTTTTCACTTCCAGCCAAAATACTTAAATTTTTAACCCAACCCTATCCTTGCCATTTCCTTAGATTTTAAACCCAAAACCAAGAACAAATCACTTACTCAGTACACGCAAAGAAGCGGGCATCAGCGCCGGTCAAAAGTCGACCAAACTTTTGGCAGAGAGCCATTTTTTGGTTTCACAACCTTTGTGTGCATTCGTCCAAATAAAAGTTAAAAGAATGCCAATTAAAAATAATATTGCTTTTAAAAACATATAGAGCAGGGCTGGGCAAAATTTCGGATTTCGGAAATACCGGGATTTTTGGCGTTTCGGATTTCGGAATTTGAGTAGAATTTCAGATTTTGCCCTAAGAAAGGGATTTTTGAGGTATGAATAAGTTTGGTGTTGGTATAGTGGTGAGTGGTGGGGCAGTTTAACTTTTGGTGTGGGTTCAATTCCCCGACTGTGTAAATGACTTTTTCTGACTTTCTCTGAACATTTACGGTCGAGTAAACAGGGAACAAATTTTTAAATTTTCCATTTTTTTTAATATATTTTAGATGACAAATCACAAGTTTTCATTTAATTGTACAAATTCGCTGAAATTTTAAAAATTTATAACTTTGCTCAAAAACCTTTATTGCTGACGAATTAGACGAGAGGAGTTGAATGGTAATAATTATTGCATATCGGACTGAAGCACAAATAAGATAGAAAAACCTTTTTTTTATATCAGAAAGACAAAAATTTCCTTGAAAAAATTCGGGTTTCGGATATTTCGGAAATACCGGATTTTTGGCGTTTTCAGAGCCGCACACTTTTCAGTGCCGGTACACTTCAGAGCCGGTACACTTCAGAGCCGCACACTTCAGTGTCGGTACACTTCAGAGCCGCACACTTCAGTGTCGGTACACTTCAGAGCCGCACACTTCAGTGCCGTTACACTTCAGTGCCGGTACACTTCAGAGCCGCACACTTCAGTGCCGGTACACTTCAGAGCCGGTACACTTCAGAGCCGGTACACTTCAGAGCCGCACACTTCAGTGTCGGTACACTTCAGAGCCGCACACTTCAGTGTCGGTACACTTCAGAGCCGCACACTTCAGTGCCGTTACACTTCAGTGCCGGTACACTTCAGAGCAGCACACTTCAGTGCCGGTACACTTCAGAGCCGCACACTTCAGTGCCGGTACACTTCAGTGCCGGTACACTTCAGAGCCGCACACTTCAGTGCCGGTACGCTTCAGAGCCGCACACTTCAGTGCCGGTACACTTCAGAGCCGCACACTTCAGTACCGTTACACTTCAGTGCCGGTACACTTCAGAGCCGCACACTTCAGTGCCGGTACACTTCAGAGCCGCACACTTCAGTGCCGGTACACTTCAGTGCCGGTACACTTCAGAGCCGCACACTTCAGTGTCGGTACACTTCAGTGTCGGTACACTTCAGAGCCGTACACTTCAGAGCCGCACACTTCAGTGTCGGTACACTTCAGAGCCGCACACTTCAGTGTCGGTACACTTCAGAGCCGTACACTTCAGAGCCGCACACTTTTCAGTGCCGGTACACTTCAGAGCCGCACACTTCAGTGCCGGTACACTTCAGAGCCGCACACTTCAGTGTCGGTACACTTCAGTGTCGGTACACTTCAGAGCCGCACACTTCAGTGCCGGTACACTTCAGTGCCGGTACACTTCAGAGCCGCACACTTCAGTGCCGGTACACTTCAGAGCCGCACACTTCAGTGTCGGTACACTTCAGAGCCGCACACTTCAGTGCCGGTACACTTCAGTGCCGGTACACTTCAGTGCCGGTACACTTCAGTGCCGCACACTTCAGTGCCGGTACACTTCAGTGCCGGTACACTTCAGTGCCGGTACACTTCAGTGCCGGTACACGAGCCCGACCGGCCTCAACTTGTTGGTCCTGTGATTTATATTTCAAATGTTGAATTTTATCCATAAAATGTTTTTGTTCCATTTTCGTCCTCCGTTTGTTCGCGTTCATTCCGTTCAATAAATTCCCAAATTTTTCCACCCCAATTTTTGTTTGTTTGGCGCCCCCGGGGGGTACTCTTCCGGTTAACGCACTCCCCAAAATGGCACTTGGGAGGCCACGCATAAATTTGCCCGTGCCGCGGCACACTTTGGCCAAAGATAACATAATGCCAACAGCAAAGGCGACAAACAGAACATTCCAAAAATGGCACAAAATTTGGCACATTGTCACTAAAAGTCGAATTTGGATCCTCGAAAATTAAAAATGCTAAAATAGGCACACTAAACTTTGGAATTTTAAATAGGGTTGAGCGGGACCGGGACTTTTGGGAAAAACCGGGACCGGGACTTCCCGGGACCAGAAAAACCGGGACCGGGACCGGGACCAAGATTTTCAACCGGGACCGGTACCGGGACCGGGACTAACCGGGACTTTTCAAGGGAAAATTTTTTTTGTAATGTTCAATGGTAAAACAAAAAAATTTTTTGTTATTCAAAAATATCTTCTTCTGTCTTTAACTTCAATTTAATCAATCATAATGTTTTTTGAGATTCAGCTTTACTTTTAGGGGGAGGGTGGGGGTTGGCGGTGCCGATAGGCGCCACCGAGAAAATTTTTTGAAATTTTGACTCAATTTTGTTAAAGAAATTTCATCAAAATTTTAGCAAAATTATGTATTTTGCTTCGGAATTTCAGAGAAAAAAAAACTGGTTTACGTAAGAGTGAAGGATAACCGGTGGTGCCGACAGGCGGCGCCGGAGAAATTTTTACAAAATTGGCAATCTTTGTTAAGGAAATTGAAGCAAAAATTCAGGAAGATGTGATGAATAAAATTCATGTTTAGCTTAATTAAAAAAAATATTTAAAAATATTAAAATATTTTTATTATTAGGGGAAGAAAATTATGTGAGTAGAGGAAAAAGAATAAATAAATGTTGTACTCAAGCGGACTCGAACCCGACACAAACATTTGACACGTCGGAAGACAAACCACTAAGACACCGAGTTATCTTGGGACGGCCTTGTAAAAAAGATTGAAATTATCACTCAAAGATGCCATCATTAGGGGTGTAAATTTAGTCCCGGTTGGTCCCGGTCCCGGCGGGACCAAAAAACCGGGACCGGGACTTTCAGATTTTAAAAAGTCCCGTCCCGACCGGGACCGGGACCTGAAAAAACCGGGAAATCCCGTCCCGGTCCCGGTCCCGGTACCGGTCCCGCTCAACCCTAATTTTAAACAAAAAAAAGAGTGGCGGCTGTCCCCTTTTTTAATCCATAAAAATTAATTGAATAAACAACATTTTGACAAAACTGGACCAATTGTCCTTTCATTTTTTGTGCCATGCCATCATCATTGTTCATTCATCTGTCTTTTCTCTGGCCATGCCCAATCTTTTGGTTTTATTAATTTGCCATTTCATTCATTCATTCGCATTGGCACTCCTACTTGGCATTTTGACCGTTTTAGGCTTGGTTGGCATTTTTATCGCTTGGCATTTTGACCTAGTGCCTGATTGTTGTTGTTGCGCAACCTTTCTGCTGATGGCTTAAAGACCCAAACAAACAATTCGTCCCCATTCCTATTTTAATACTAACAAATGTTGGTTTTTTTTAATAATAAATGAAAATGGCAAAATTGTCGCAAAAACCTTTTTATACCAAAACAAAAATTATTATGGCATTTGTTTTTCGATTTGTGAAGACCCTTTGGCCATAGAATTGAATTTCCTTTGGGCTTTTCTGTTGGTTGTTGATCTCTTTCCAGATTGTTCCCCCGGGCGTTTTGTCGTCAGAAGACTCCGGGCCGTTCCCCCGGGCGTTTTGTCGGAAACCCCGGGCCGTTGGGCGTTTTGTCGTCGGAAGACCCCGGGTCGTTCCTCTGGACGTTTGTTGGAAGACCCCGGGCCGTTCCCCCGGGCGTTTTGTTTGTCTTTATCCTAGGAGTAAATCGGCACAATTTTTTGGCAAAGGGTCAAACACTTTTTATGTTTACCAAATCACTGTTTTAAAATTTGCACCAAAAATGCCAGACTTTGATTGGTTTCGAAATCATTTTTGGGTCTTAAAAGTACAACGATTGAATATGATAAAATTAATGAAAAATTCACATCAAAAAAGCCCACAGAACCGGTTTTTGGTTTTGCGAGCATCAGAAGCCGAGCTTTGGTTGTTAATTTAAAAGTTGGAAGCCATTGAATTGCCCGTCTCCACCCAATTCCCTTTCGTCACGTCGGCGCTTCATCCGCGGACAAAATAATTAAGCCCCCACCCTCCGGGGCCAAAACGTTGTGCGTGAGTGAGTGTTTGGCGGGGGGGCGGGGGGATGAGGCAAAGATTGCTTCGGGATTAGAAGAATGGAGAGTCGAGAATGGCTGCGCGGGGGGAGGGGGGGGGGGGGGGAGATGACGCCGGAGGGGATTGACAGGGGATGGCATATAGATAGATACACACACACACACAACATACAGCTGCCGTGGAAGAGTAAAGGATGCATCTGCCCCTCGGGCGCGGCATTGCTCCCGAGGGAGTCGCGCAAAACGCTCCTTTTGGTATCAACACATTCACACCAGACTGGTGTTGGATTATGCTTTATGTGCTGCTGCTGCTGCTGCTTACTAATTGTTGTCCCGTCGAACTCCCCTCCCCCCCCCCGTTTTGGCATTTTGCATTCCTTTTAACTGTCCCATGTTTGACTTGGTCGTCGGCATTGGCATTCTCCACCCCCAAAAGTTTGAGCTCCGTCCCCGTTTCTTGGCGTAAACTCCCCGCCGCTGTTTACCAGCTCAGCCAATCTGTGTCCGTAAAAACTCGGAAGCAATTTCGCGCGTACTAAGCTCTTGATGACAGTGCGACAAAAAAAATTTGTTGTTTTTTTAATTTACATACAGTCCGTGTTAATTATCGGAAAATTATTGGCATTTTAACTGACGCGACATTGCACCCCGTAGAAATTCCCGTCCCCCGACATTCTCGTCTCCGACGGTTTGTCCCCGATCCGAACTCCCCGCTCGGCTTTGCACCCCGAAGAAATTCCCGCCCCCCCCCCGACATTCTCTTGTTTCTTTGCTTTCCCTCCGTTTGCCAAATTGTCTGTCTCCATTACACTTTTTGTTAAGGCAATGTCCCAACAGAATTCGGCTACAGTACCCCCCGGGACAACGAAATGACAACGGACAAACAATCGCTTCAATAAAACATTCATTTATACAAAATTCTTTTGCGCTTACCGATTTGCATTTTTATGGGTTGTGCTCCTTCAAAGTTTGCCTGGAACAATGAAATCGAAGTCAAGCGACGAAGGTGAAACATTTGAATGGTTTTTGAAAATAATTTTAAAAGTTGAATGTTTGTGCTAAACAATAACGCAAATTTCTTATCGTATTCTATCCCTTCCGGTCGGTAACAGTTGGTGTTTGTCACAATTTAAGCAATAATTATAAAATCCCAAAGATTTTTGTCCCCCGACACCGGCGGCATTTTTGACGTTGTTTTTGTCCCCCGGCATTTTTGACGGGGTTTTTGTCCCCCGGCATTTTTGACGGGATTCTGTCCCCCGGCATTTTTGACGGGGTTTTGTCCCCCGGCATTTTTGGCGGGGTTTTTCTCCCCCCCCCCCCCGAACTTTCCGAAATTTTGGAGTTTTTACCAAACCCAAATTGAAAATTTCCTACATTGTTCCAGATTTTGGAATGACTGCTTTTGTGCAAAAAATTTCCGCACTAAAATTTGGCTAAAATTTTCCTGCGCCTCTCGGAGAAGAGCCAGCGCCGGCCATTGGAGCGCCGGTCGGGGTTTTCGGAGTCCGGGACCCAAATTTTTGTGTTCAGTCCGTGCTGCAATTTCCTCTTCAAATGTGCAACAGCTTCTTCCAGCAGCCCGCCGGCGGGTGCCGCCGAGTTGAACGAGGACATTGACTTGAACCTGCACAAAGTGCTCAGGCTTCAGCCTTCGATTAGCATCGGTCGGTCGGTTGGTCGGCGCCGTGCAAATTGCCGCAAAAAAAAATATTTGATTGGATTTGAGAGACAAACAAAATGCCAAAATGAAGTCCAAGCTGTTCAGAGATCGGCTCCGGCGTCAATCAACCAACAGAGGACCGGCAACAGTCAGTGATTTTTCTCATCGGTAAGAACATTTTGTTTAAATTTGGGTTGGGTTGTACGGGTCCGGGACTTTTGAGAAAACCCAGGACCCCGGGATTAAATTTGGTCACGTAAAGAAATCGGGATTAATTTGTAAGGGACAAAAATAAGATTTTCAAAAACTTGCGAAAAACCGGGTCCATTTATTACTAGGGGGGATAGTTTTACACTTTATTCCTGAACGCGCCTTGCTCTGAAGCACAAAAATCATATTTTTAGGGATCACAGCGATTATAAAAACATATTTTAAATCTGCACCAAAAAATGGAAATTTTAAAATTCTCCATATTTTCAAAAATTTTGACTTGCCTAATTGCTTTTGACATGCAATTGTTCCCCCAATGAAATTAATTTGATTGAAAAAAAACATTTTTTTGACCAATTTACACCCCTAAATCTCCAAATTTTTTTTTAGCACATATAAATGCGGTCCACCCGTACAACCCCAGTTTAAAGGTTTCAACAACATTGGCATAACGCCCAAATGCCAATTGATCAGGCACCCAATCTACCAAATTTGTCATGAATCAAGCCAATTTCTTGAATTTATCAAAATGTAAATTTTCAAAATTAAAACTCGCCAAAAAATGAATCAAATTTTTCCCCCTCACGCGTGTGCGTTCTCCGGCCGCCGCCGCGTCTTCCATTCCCGTAATCCGACAGTGACGTGCCAAATCCGCTCATAGCATTTTTGGCTTATTAGTGAGAAAGCCCTCGAGGGGACATCATTTTTAGATTTAGTCCCTTTGGGGAAGTGAGGGTGTTTGTGTTGTACGTGCTGCAGTGATTGCGCAATGAGTGGCATTTAAAATGAAAGTGTTTAAAATGCCAAAATTGGAAGAAAAATGCCGTTGACGGCCGGTCCGGGCTACGGTAGAGAAAAAAAACACGGAAGAATAATGTGCAAATATTACTACTGTAGCAATCATTCCAATTGCCGTAAATATCGTTTCATTCGTTAGGTAACAAGCATTCCTATTAGCGTAGTAATCGCTAATCGATCAAATTGCCTTGGGGCACCGAAGTGATCAATGATCGAAGCCAATTAATATAAATGGACAGACAATTAATAAACTGCGCATTACCTCCGTTTTCTCGCAGCAATTCGAGAAAGGCTTCGGTGGGAAAAAGAAATAAGGGCATATTTAAGCCGAATATTGGCAAAAAAGTTATGCCAATCCTTTTGTTGATCTCTGGATTGGTCGAAAGTAGAAAAGCTCGGCACTGGGGGCCAAACATTGGCAAAATATGATGCCATTGCGTTTGCTTGTCCGGATTGGTGAAAGTAGAAAGGTCAAGACTTGCAAACATTGAACGCTGGGTGGGTGTACTGCTCCGACTCGGCGATGCTTGACTTCTGCTATAATTTACTTAGCATGGTCTAAAAAAATGCATTTAAAATTGCTGGGAGCGGACGCGCAAAATAATTGCGGGCAGCGGATTTTTTTGGGCCCAAATTTAAAGCATTTTTATTCATTTTTAAAATATTTTTTTATGCATTTGAATTAAGTGGATTATTACATACAAACATAATTTTAAAAATTGTCGATTTTTTACAGTTTGATTCTCAGAGTTGAAAACAAAAAAGTTGGCCCAATTTTAAATTTCAATTAAATATTTTGCAAAAACTTTTTCCAATTATTCACAAACACCCAAATAAATTTTGCAGGTGGTCCCGGCTGTCTGAAGGGCGTGCTGACGCAAGAATTGGCACAGGAATTTGACTTTGTCACCATTGGCATCGGTTGGATTTTTGCCGACAAAGAAACAAAAAAAATAAATGCCCAACACTTTTCAAGAAGAATTGATCTTCAACTATTTGCCCCACAAAGTTGCGGATACGGTCAAAAATACGGTAGAAATGCAGACATTGCTCAAGGCATTTTTTTGTATTTATTTTTAAACATTTTTTTTGCTCAAAAATACAGAGGGACCCGGCCGTGATCAACCTAAAATGGCTGCTTCAAATGATCAGCGCGGTTGTTTGATTTAAATATAAATTATTTAAATTCAATTTTCAGAGACTGGCAACTTCGTGTTCACAGGCAAGAAATTCAAAAATTAAAATCACTACCTTCCTTCCTCCCCTTAGCTTTCCGATTCCGATCGAATTAATTATTAGTGATCGGAAATGAAAAAGCCGGGGCTACCCCGGATACCCGGGGTTTTCCAAGCTCATTAAGACCGGGCAGGGACCCCGGGTTCAAAAACCCAAAAACTTCGTGTTTCGGATTGTCCAAAATTACCCGGGGGGGGGGGGGGGGGTCCAAAAACTCCGTGTTTCCGGATGCCAAAATCACCCGGGGAGAGAGGGGGGGGGGTCAAAAACCCGTGTAGGAGTAGCCCTTATTTTTTCCAAAATCCTCCGGGGAGAGAGGGGGGGGGGTCAAAAACCCGTGTAGGAGTAGCCCTTATTTTTCCAAAATCACTCGGGGAGAGAGGGGGGGGGGTCAAAAACCCGTGTAGGAGTAGCCCTTATTTTTCCAAAATCACTCGGGGAGAGAGGGGGGGGGGTCAAAAACCCGTGTAGGAGTAGCCCTTATTTTTCCAAAATCACCCGGGGTACCGGTCCGCCGGAAAAGCCTCCGGGTCCGCGCCCTGCCCGGTCCGATCTCTTTTAGTTAATTATCACTTCACTATGGCTTGATTTATATGGACTAAAAATCGCAAAACATGGACTTTAATATTGATCAAAAATTGCCAAAATAGAATTTATTTAAATTTTAAAAAAATGAACGCGTTTCAGCGCTTTATTGTTGACATTGTGCCCGAGTTGTCTTTCATTTTCAAATCGAATGCCTTCAAAATGGGGGACCACAGCCAACGGTTGGATGAGTTCGATCGAAAGGTAAAAAACATTTTAAAATTTGTATTTAAACTAAATATTCTTTAGCACAATGTTTTGTTCGCCTTGGAGTTGTTCATCTCCCAGGAGCATCAATTGCTCGGTAAATTTTGGCGTACGGACCAAAAATCCCCAGACACCGGCGCCCGGTCGTAATAACTTTCAGTTGAACCTTCACTAATTCAGACATTCTCAACGCAATTTGAAAGCACTCAAAGAATGAAGCTTTTATTAAGCTAAGCCTTAACGATTGGATAAATCTCAAAAAAGTTATGGCCAGAAACCCGACAAAATTGGGTTTTTTGGTATAACTTTTTTGAGACTTATCCAATCGTAAAGGCTTAGTTAGCTTAATAAGAGTTCATTTACTTTGAGAGCTTTCAAATGTCTGAATCGGTTTGAAGCAATTATTACGACAGTCCGGGCCGGTGTCAGGATTCGCGGTTCGGTAACGCCGGGGGGGGGGGGGGGAAATTT
The DNA here is from genome assembly GCA_018350325.1 of Globodera rostochiensis. NCBI lineage: Eukaryota > Metazoa > Nematoda > Chromadorea > Rhabditida > Heteroderidae > Globodera > Globodera rostochiensis. The sequence goes on along the minus strand of JAEVLN010000003.1, from coordinate 2,977,764 downwards.
GTCGCATTAATTTAAATAAAAATTTATTATTTAAAAATGTCAGAAGGCGGAAGTTCTTCCGGCCTTACGCGCTCTTCCTCCTCCTCCTCAGCGTCGTCGTCTTCCACAAAAGCCAAAGAGAAGGAAGACGCGGACAATTTCACGCGCGGAGTGGTGGGCCAAAATTTTGAATGAAAAAATGAATAAAAATATTAATTTTTTAATTTATTTAAATAACTTTTAAAATGATCAAATAATTCATCTTTCTATTTGTCCAGGACGAAGCGGACAAAGGCCGATTGGAAGTGAGCAAAAAAAAAATGGATTTTTACCAAATTTAAAATTATTTTTTTATTTTCAGAAAAGGCTGGAGGCGTACCATGATTGGTGAGAAAGTGAAAAATGTGCATTTATTAAAATTCAAATTATTATTGTGTTTTATTTAGCGCTGAGCCCTTCCTCAAATATTTTCGCAAGCAGAAAAGGGTGGTGAAGCTGGACCTGAAGGTGAGTGCCGCAATTTCTGGCATTTTGGAAGAGAAACGCGGCATTTTCGGGATTCCGACAACATCCCGTCAAGATTTTTGGGTTACGGGGTCTCGGTATGGTAGGCCGCCCAAACATTTTGGAGTTTTTTTTGGAACTAAAGGAAAATGCGGCATTTTTCGGGATCCCGACAATATGAAACTCTCACCCGGGCTCTACTTTGATGTCTTTCAAAACCCCGGCTTAACTCCGTCTCATCCGTTTTTTGATTTTGTTGACTGTCTGTTTATTACATTTTGCCCCCCCACCTCCCACCAATTAGGAACAGAATTCATTATTTAATTAGCACATACTAATTCGTACATCGATTATTGGCCCTTACAGTACACACAAATATGACCTAACTCACTGATCAGATACCGTACAACGCGGACCTTCCCCGCACGGTGCGCCAGCTGTTCGTCGACGTTGGCTTCAGCAGGAACAACGATTCCATTCGCGTGGTGCTATTCCTGCAAAGTGAGGCGGGCAGGCAGGCGGCGGGCCTTCTGGAATGGATGGCATTTATCTCAAAAATGCAATCCGATGACGGCAAACTTTGCCCAAAAAATCAGTTTTTGTGGAAATTCTATGTGATAATTTCACAACGCGGATTGTCAGGGACCGGTGAAAGCGCCTGCTGGCCGAGTACAGCCAGCGCGGGCCTTTTGGCGCCGGTCCGGTCCCAGTCTTGTGCCACATTTGGGGCCTTCCGGCCCAGTCTTGTGCCAATTTCCATAAAAATTGAAATTCTCGATCAAAACAAAACACTGCTTGATGAGGAGACAAAGCCACCAAAATGTGTTCAGGTGAATACCAGGCAGACGAAATCGACACGGCCTATTACAATTTGAGGAAAATACGATTGCTCGACATTTGTCACGACCGAGAGGAATCGCTTGTAAATTATTTAAATTTTTTGAATTAAAAACATGAAAAAAACAATATGCCAAAGGCAAGCCAAATCCGTGCCATCCGCAAATACATTTATCGCACTGCGCAATTGGACGAGCACATTTTGGTGCTGCTCAAGGGGCTGAACAACATGGAATATCCGGTTTAGAATAGTTTCAAATTTAAACTTATAACAATTTTGGTAAAATATTTTTAATTGATTAATTTAAACTAGGGGTGTCTCACCCAGACGTCGGGGTTGAATAGCGGGGTCGGGGGTGGGACTGTCAGGGTTCGGGTTTTCTAAATTTCAAATCTATTCCATTTCATAATAAATATCAAGGAATAGATAATATAGAATTTAAAATTTATTAAATTTTGATTTAACCTCTATTTGAAATAATAATTTTGATTTATATAAACAAAGAAAAATTTGCTTCGGTATTATATCCGATAACAAACAAAAAAAATTCAGCGCAGCAAACAACGAATCAACTTTGTGGAGTACAAAACGACCTATTTGGACTTTTACATTCGCAGCGTTTCACGCCAAAGTCCACGGCAACGGTTATTTATTTTTTGCTATTTTTGTTTAAATTAAATTATTATTTCCCAACATTTTTAGGTGCCGAATGCCTTTTCGTGCCATAACCTCTACCAAAGGAGAGGTGAACAAAAAAATAAATAAAATTTCCAAACTAAAAAAATCAATTTTTTTAATTGAAGGTGTGTCTCTTCCCCGAAGCGATGTCCTCGCGGTTGTGCAAGAAAATTGGCCTCATTTTTGGAGAAAAGCTGTCAATGAGCGAAACATCCGAAACCAACAGAGTAAGTGATGTCCTAAGGCAGGGATATGCCCGATGGCCCCCAGGGTATGATGTCCGGCATGGCCCTCAAGGCTTGCCCGACGTGGCCCCAACCCAAGGGCATGCCCAACATGACCTCCGGGCATCCCCGAACATTTGCGCCCATTAGAACTTGGACACTGCTGAAGCACGAACAGGACTTTCTATGATAACTTTTGTTATTAACATGTTGTGTGTGTCTTGCAAATCAGAATCTATTCTGATCCCGGATCCTTGTCATTTTCCAATCTTGATCCTCTGGGAATTTCAAATTCCAAGCTCTAGTGTGTCCGTCGTCCGGTCCCTTCAACCCTTTCGCATAATTTCGAAACATTTTGTGCCAATATGACACTTCTGAACCCCGGCAGGAAGCGAATGAAAGTCGTGCCTCACAGCTGAGTGTGTCCCCGTGCAGTCCGCACCAGCACCCGAAGATGCTTTTCCCTCCCGGCACTGAATTGAACGTGCCGCTTTCGCCAAGCTCGCGCCAAAGCCAACGGCGGGCATGCACAACTACAGCACCGCCAACCACATGAAATGTCCCCGCAGAAATAAAATATGCCCTCCGTTTCCATTTTATTGTTCATTTAATTTAAACACATTTTATTATTGAAACTGAGAAAATGCAAAAAAAAAATATCCGATGGGTGATTCGCTATTTTTTTAAACTCCAATCAAATCGGTTTCTACAATTTCACAATTCAATTTTTTTTCAAGCAAATTCAAACAAATGTTTTTTGAATTATTTTGCATTTGAATTTCCAATTGGTCTCTACGGGACGAAAGCAAAACGAAAAAATTGACTGCGGTTACCGGAAAGCAAACAGCTCAAATTGGGTTGCATTCGTCGAATTTTTCTTTTTTACGGCAACTGAAAACGGAAGAAGCTAAATTCGCGCTTTAATAAATCCGTACTTTCAAATATATAATTTTAAATATTTTCAAAAAATATTTAACGGGAATTGTGCTCAGCCCTATCATTGATAATATCACAGACTTTCATCAAAGAATTGGCTCTATGTTTGTGTCATCATCGCACAATGTGAGGGATTTGAACCGACGCATCCAATTCAATAAGCAAATCGAACGACGACGTGAACCACTGAGCCATGAATGTTCATCGATTTGATGAAGACAATTGTAGTGAATAATCTTACTCTTTTGGGCTTTGCTGTTTGCTTTTATTTTGGTGCATAACCTTGCTTATTGATAAACTTCTAGGCTTGCTTGTTTTGAAAGGATTTATTAGATTTGGATTGAGACTTGTATGGTAAAAATGGTGTCGGGGGTCCCGGTCCGGCCCCGGTGGGAATAAAGTCGACAGTTTGGGGTCGGACGGAACCCGATTTCCGAAACATCCGCAAAGTTTAAGGACTCAAAAATCCGATTCGAAATTTTTGGGGACGGAATTCCGATTTACGAAAATTTTAAGGTCTCGGTTCCGAAACTTTGGGAGGTTGATGGGGATCCCGACAGGCTTTAACTCGTCAACAACGCTGGCGATCAAAAAGTGAGCATCCAAAAAGAGATGAACCAGTTGTTTGTAGGTCGAAGGGACAGCCAATGTCGTCAACCTTGAATAAGAAAATAAGCAACAATTTTTGGCATTTTACATATTTAAAAAAAAAATTGTTTTAATCGTTGGCTCAGAGAGAAGATTAGACCGTGGATCATCGGGAAAAGAATCCGTTAACCGGAGGACCAAACGGATGGATCCGTCCAGGCAGAAGACTCTGCACTTTCCCTCCCCAATTGCTGTATTATAATCATCGCCAACTAACGCGTTCGGCAGAACTCGTTTTCCCAAAAAAAGAATTCCCAAAATTTATTGTCAAAAAGCTAACCGAGAAACGAAGCGGGTCGCCAAACGATCGAAGCCATCTCTCCACAACAAAAACTTCCGATTAGAAAAAATGGGAGCGGTCGAGAAAAAAGTTTCATGATTAATTGATAAATTGCATTAATTCATAACAAAGAGATTTCAAAAGAAACAAAAATTTACACAAAAAAAATTTCAGTTAAAATTGAAACGAAATGTGTTGACAAGAGACCAAAAAACACTATCAGATGTGCTGCCCGGCCCATTCCTCCAGACAGTTAAAGCATGCTAAAAAAACAATACAAAATAAAAGAATAAACACATTGGAGCCATCAAGGGCGTAGCCAGACCTCGGGTTTCAGAACTTAAAATGGTGAATTTTTTTTCGTTTTACTCCATTTTTGTTAAGGAATTTTTCGAATTATGCAATTCCTTTTAAATTGGTCCAATTGCAAAACAAAAAAGGGGCTCTCCCCCATATGGGTTTTTTATCAAAAAAAGGGGTGCCAGAGCCCCACGGCCTCCCCCCCCCCCTCCCGGCTACGCCTTTGTTGGACACCATCTCTTTCTACTCTCACCGTGCGCGTGTTGTGAACTGGCCCCGACCTCCTCCTTTAGCCACTCGGTAAACAATTCCTTGTCTTTTTTCAGGATCAGGAACTGGCCAAAAAGCACGTAGGCCTTGTCGAAGCCCTAAAAAATTAGCTTGAGTTTTTAAATTATTAACTAAGGATGTGTATGCGCGCCCAGAAAAGGTCCTCCTGGGCAAAGAAGCCAACTTAAGTTTTAAAAAATCTAGAAATTTTTAAGGCTTTTTGGATTGGTTAAATTCTCAAAAAAGCTATTTTTCTTCTTCTTTTTGAGAGAGTTCGGTGAGGAACGGACTTTAATCATCCACTACAATCTTGACAAAAATTTACTCAAATTATTGAACAGACCTTGTCCTCCAACTTTTTCCCATAAACCGGGCCAATGCCGGCAATCGCAGTAATTTCTTTGTCGCCCATTGGTTCCCCAACAAAATCTCTGTGCTTCAACGATGTGGACATTTTTAAATTCCAATGTGTGGTCCTTTCTCCAAAAATGTAAAACTGTAAAATATGGTGGCGAAATCTAAAATGGAATTATTTAAAGAAGTAATGGCATGAATAAAAGTTTGCAAATTAAGTTGAAAAACAAATTCATTAGAGACCGACCTGGACCTGGATCCAGGCGTGGATTTTCTGATTCTGCTTTAAAAATTTTGAGATCGCAACCCAGGCTAAACTATAGCCTGAGCTTTAATTGGTTCTGCAGATACAGCTTTCTTTCCAAGGTTTAACACAGAACTTTCGATTCGTTGGCAAAAAATTCAAAATTTTTTCAAAAATCCTTAGACTGAGCTGGCATTTTAGATCTTCCAAAATTTCCCGGGAAGTCCCAGAATTTCCCGCTCAAAGCGATAAATTTTGTCGAGAATCTAAATTTAATTCAACCATTTTGCGTCCGGACAGCTTACTAAAGCCTGCGCTTTAATTGGCTCTGCAGATATTCCCTTTTCCGTTGCAATATGCTTTTAAAAGCAATATTATTTTTACTTGGTATTCTTTTAAATTTTATTTGGGCGAATGTACAAAGGTTATGAAAACAAAAAATGGCTCTGCAAAAAGTTTGGTCGACTTTTGATCGGCGCTGAAGCCCGCTTTTTTGCGCTTACTGAGTAAGTAAATTTGGTTTTGGGCTTAAAATCTAAAGAAATGGCAAGGGTTGGGTTAAAACATTTGTTTTTTGGTTGGAAGTGAAAAATGGTACCAATTTGTGGCCAAGTGAATTTCATTTAGCGTAACAAATTTCTCGACAAGTCTTGATCAGTCGTCTGTTCCCAAGCAGATTCCCGGTCGGCTTCCATCCGGCTACAACGCGCCACAACCTTTTGCACTTTTTACGAAGGATCAACTGGCGGGGCAAAGTGGAGACCCAAAATTATTGAAAATTGTTTCGACAAATTGGAAGAGTTTGAGTGAGGACGAAAAGCAGGTTGTCATCATCAAGTTAATGAGGCCAAACCCACTCATTATACAATGTTTAGAATTACTCTAAACGTGCAAAAAAGATCGGCGACGAGTTGAGGGACAATTTTGAAAAGCTCACAAATGAAGAGAAGAAAGATTTGTGGGATAAACATATCGAGAAAAGGAACAAACTTCAAAGATTGCAAATGAAAAAGAAGCTGCAAAAGGTTTTGTCGCATTTTTCGAATGCTAAATAATTTAAAGTCGTTTAATTTACGATTTTGTATGTTTTAGTTTCATTCGGAAACAAACCGCCCAAAGCAACCGTTGTCATCGTATATGCTTTTCATGAAAGAACGCTTTGAGAAGCAAACGGAACCAATCAAAACGCAGGATAAAGAAAAGAAATTTGTCGCCGAGACGGGCCAACAGTGGCGACAGATGACGGATGCCGAAAAGAAGGTGCCATTTTTTGTTTGTTACTTTTTCTCCCAAACTAAAAAATTGTAAAATTGACACTTTCCTGACTTCATACATATTGTGTTGATTCAATATCACTGATTTTAGCATTTTTGGGGAGCGATGGAGTAAAGTTATTTTTTTGGAATAGGCACTAATCTCTCCACAATTTGTAGCCATATGTTGACCAGGCCCAAAACAATATTGCGGCCTATCACAAAGAAATGGCGGAATGGAAGCGAAAATATGCAAATGAAATTCGGGCGTGGAAAGAGGCGGAGGCCAAAGCTGCGCGAAAAGGCATTATTATGGGCTTCAACTAATTGAGATGATTTGGAATTTCCATTGGTCCCTTTTATTTCAAAAACTGATTCTTTCAGTCAGGGACACTCAATTCATGGGAGCCCTTTTTGAATTGAACATCGACGAAGTAGACGAGAAAGAAGCCATTCAGCAAATGCTTCTGGACGACTCAACCCATTTGGGTAAGGAAAACTCTCACAAAACCGAAGAATTAAAAAAGAAGCAATTCTTTCCGTCTTACTCCTTACATTACAATTTGCTCATATTTCAAGTCGAGAAAAGAGAACGGAGCAGCGACGACTACAGGGACGTAGACGAAGAAGAAGAAGCCATTCAGCGCATGTTTATAGCGATTTCAACCTATTTGGGCAGGAAAGAAATCTCACAAAAACAGAGAGTAGAATATTAGAGGGTTGAAAATAATCCTCATATATATATTATTTATTATGTATTTATTTTAATAAAAAAGTGTATGGAAGGTTTTCCTCAACATTTTGTCCCCTCTGTATGGCGTGTTTCCCGTTATCGTAATTTGGCTCAGATTTTTGCATCGAAAGGCAATAGTTTAAAATTGAAAACGATAAACAACATTTGTAAAACGTGTAAAATCAGAAAACAAAACAGAAATTGGCATACCGTCGTACTTTTCGGGGTTTCCGGTCCGGGATTTAAACACTCCGCTTTCTTATAAGCTTTACTTTCCAACCCAAATGAAAACCGGATCCGCTCAGTTCGGCGCGATCAGTCATAACATAGTTATTAAGAAAGCAAACCAAATGAAATCGGTATCATACAAAAGCTCTCAGAATGCTGAACCTGTGATCAAGCTAAAGCTAACCGATTCGTCTTTTCGAAAAAAAGTTATAGCTTAAAACGTGTGAAAATTGCCATTTTTCGTGACAGTTTGGCGCGGTGACTCATAACTTCCTTTGTTTAAGTCGAATCGCTTAGCTCTTTTCTATTATAGCATCTACAGACATGGTGCTTTCAAATGATACCAAGAATGTTTGGTTTGGTCAAATAAACAAAAAGTTATAACGTTTCAAACTTGTCGGCGCCGAAACGAACCCGACCGATGAAAACACACTTAAATGAAATACAAACGAAACCAATAATAACTCTATCCAAATAATATCGCCGAGGCATCTATGAAAGATGTGAAACTCCGAAAAAAGGACGGTACGCATCATTTCAGTGCCCACACTTCAGAGACGCACACTTCAGTGCCCACACTTCAGTGCCGGTACACTTCAGTGCCGGTACACTTCAGTGCCGAACACTTCAGTGCCCACACCTCAGTGCCCATTATAAATGCGACATTTCAGTGCCAGCATTGTTTTTTCTGAAAAAAATGCAGGAATCGCGACCAAATATATTAATATTTTGATTCTACTTTTTACTAATTTTTATTTTAACGATAGTTTAACATAAATCAACAAATAAGGGAAAAATAACAACAATCAACAAAAATTCAGGCGTCCATCAGGTAATTGCGAGAAATTCCGGTGAGGAAGGTGATAATATTAAAGTAAGGGTCGATATTTTGGAGGTTGGCATATTCGTGATCAGGAGCGTGATTGATAGCATTATCAAAGGGAATATACGTTTGAACGAGTCTCAGAATTCGTTCACCAGCCAAGCGATCTTCTTTTTTTCTTTTTGGTGGATCCTGTCCGGCCTCAAACTTCGCAAGGGCCACGTCCGTCACCTTCTGCTTAGGACGTAAACCTGTGAAAAAAGAGTCGGAGAGATGGAAAAGGTTCCATCTGCGTAAAGGTGATTGATTTGGTGTGCCATGTTCCGCGTCTTTTCACGTCCAAATATCAGAATTCTTAAAATATCTGTAAAAAGATTCAAAATGTTGAACCTTCTCAATTTTAAAATTTCATGACAATGTTTTTGAAATAGAACCTTATTTACTTTAAAATTCTAAGCGGAACAAAATATTAATATATTTGGTCGCGATTCCTGCATTTTTTTCAGAAAAAAACAATGCTGGCACTGAAATGTCGCATTTATAATGGGCACTGAGTTGTGGGCACTGAAGTGTTCGGCACTGAAGTGTGCCGGCACTGAAGTGTACCGGCACTGAAGTGTACCGGCACTGAAGTGTACCGGCACTGAAGTGTTCGGCACTGAAGTGTGCCGGCACTGAAGTGTACCGGCACTGAAGTGTACCGGCACTGAAGTGTACCGGCACTGAAGTGTGGGCACTGAAATGTGCGTTCTGAAGTGTGGGCACTGAAACGATCGCCGCCGAAAAAAGGAACCGAAGAGCAAACAATATATTGGGATAAAATGTCGTTGGCGAAATGTTTGCTAACAAAATATAAATATTGGGGGAGAATCCCTACATCCCCCGCCTCCAGAAAGCCGCTGTCCTCACTATCAGTGGCGTTTTGCTATTTAGGGTAGTAAATTGTGGATACATCCGCTTGGTCTCTTTCTTTGGATCCAGGAAATTTGGTGCTTGTGACTAACAAACGGACGGAGGACGATTCGTTCGGTTCAGATTTGTTCCCTCATGGGCGGCAAAAAAAGGAAAAAAGCGAATTAATTCAAAATTACGAATTTGTCGATAAAAGATAAAAAATAATCAGTATTCTTCAATTTTACCCTTTTTTAAAGTTTTTAGAAATGGGACGGGCCTGCAATGTTTAGTCCATATTTTCAACAAAAATTCTATGCCTGATTTGAAATGTGAGAGATAGGGAGGGACCACAGAATCATGACTGCTCAAATTTTGGGGGGAAAAAAAGTCGACTCAAAGCGATTGATATTCAGAAGTGTAAGCATTTTTTTTTCATTTATGTTATCCATTTTCCAAAAAAACACGAAAATCGGCAAGAAGTCTAGAAAGGCGAAATTTCCGAACCATTGATTAGTTCTGACTTGACAGAATTTTATCCATGAGTGAATGTAGATTATTACACATGAGACGACAAAAGTACGTACAAAAAATTATGAAATTTAGTGATCACAAGAATTTCTCGGTAAAATTTCATACAGCGAAACGGCCGTCGTGGGAAACGACATGACATACATGAGTTTAAATGGGGTGAGTGTTAGACGTGCATCATTCCTTTTGGAGATTCAGGCAGAACTCCAGCGCATATACGGTTCATCAGTCTTCTTCGCTTTGCTCGTCCCAGCATTGTCTGTAAGGCAAAGACATTAAATCCAAAAACCAAGCTGAATCTCCCAACTCACCATCACTCGATGATTCGTCCAAAAGTGGAACACGGACTCACTTCACCTTTTCGCGTGTCGTTGCTTTGTTGTTCTTCGAATGCTTCGGACGTCCACGAGATTGCTTCTTGATCGCTTTGCTCGTCCCAGCATTGTCTGTAAGGCAAAGATATTAAATCCAAAAATCAAGCTGAATCTCCCAACTCACCATCACTCGATGATTCCGGCGTACGGCTCGTCGGTGTCGTCGCCTTGTTCTTCGGACGACCACGGCCTCATGGATTTTTCGACGACGTACGGCTCGCTGGTGTCGTCGCTTTGTTCTTCGGACGTCCACGGCCTCCTGGATTCTTTGACGGCGTCCGGCTCGTCGGTGTCGTCGCTTTGTTCTTCGGACGACCACGGCCTCCTGGATTCTTCGACGACGTACGGCTCGCTGGTGTCGTCGCTTTGTTCTTCGGACGTCCACGGCCTCTAAGATTCTTTGACGGCGTCCGGCTCGTCGGTGTCGTCGCCTTGTTCTTCGGACGTCCACGGCCTCCTGGATCTTCATTGCGATCTATAATTTAATTTTATCAAATTTAGTTCGGCGACAAAGCAAAATTAGAAATTGTAAAATAATAATGAGATACAATGTGTGGGAACAGCTAAATGCAGCCATATTTATACGATGAGAAAACTTCTTAACTTACACAAAACATCACAATAAAAGTTCGATTACCTATACTATAAAAGTCGAAAACCAAAAGAAAATAATTCTCAAAAAAAAATATTTGGTTTGGTCAAATAAACAAAAAGTTATAACTAGGGATAGGATTTTTATGTTAAAACATATTTTTTTCGTGGAGTCCTTACCATGAGAGAATCCTTTTGTGGCCTACAAAACCAGCAAGAGCAACCATCCCGAATCCCCCTCATTAAAATACTGTTCCATTCCAAGTCCGACCACCTCCCTTTTTACTGCGTCAAAAGTAAAGTCACAAAAATTTTAAAACAAAAATCAATTTTTTGTTTGGCCCAAAATACAAACAAAAATTCATGCACGCATAACTTTTGATACTGATCAAAAAAGGTAATTGGACTAAGTTGCTACAACACCTCCTTCATGGAGATCCGGAAACCCCAAAATACACTGAAAATGGGGGTCATTTTAGAAAAAAATCCCTGAGGTCTAAAAATTATTGTGCTACCGTACCCCCTGCAGACGCTCCCTGCGCAGGTTGCACATGACGCCCACGTTCATCGGAGAAAAGTCGCAGAGCTTAGCGGTTTTTTGGATTTTGTAGAAAATTTAGTGGGCTACCCATCTCTTATGACGGTTTTTTACAGAAAATTTTTTCCAAGCCTTCAGGGATTTTTTTTCTAAAATGACCCCCATTTTCAGTGTATTTTGGGGTTTCCGGATCTCCATGAAGGAGGTGTTGTAGCAACTTGGTTCATTTACCTTTTTTTTGATCAGTATCAAAAGTTATGCCTGCATGAATTTTTTTTTGGATTTTGGGCCAAACAAAAAATTGATTTTTTGTTTTTTAAATTTTGGGCATTTACTTTTGCACCACTAAAAAGTGGAGTGGTCGGACTTTGGTGGAGCAGTATTTTAATGAGGGGGATTCGGGATGGTTGCTCTTGCTGGTTTTGTAGGCCACAAAAAATGCTACAAAAAAGCCCTTAACATTCTTTCTCAAATTGTTTCTTTATCATTTTACAAATCGGTGAACAAAAAAAAAATTTTGGGCATTTACTTTTGCACACCACTGTATTTTGGGGGTATTTTTTAGCACATATTTACTGACATATTTTAAGCTTTTTCAGAGTTTTAGAACATATTTCGCCATTTTTCAAAAATTCCTTAACAAAAATGCAATAAAAAACGAAAAATACACACCTAAAATTGACTTTTTCTTGGACCAAAAATTCTCCCACAAAGATCGACATTTTCTCTAAAATTTTTTACTTTTGATATTTTTTATAAAATTTTCCAAAACATGTGAAACATATTATATTTACAACTGTAGGAGCAAAATTAATAAAGATAGATGAATTTTGAAGGTTTTTATGCATAAACTGAGTAGATTTTGTTCATTTTTGGCACATATTTTAGCACATATTTTGGCATTTTTTGGGATTTTTAGCACATAAAAACATACATATTTTGGGTTTTTTAGCACATACTAGCGGTTTAGGTGCGCCTAACGGCGCACCAACCGCTAGAAGTACGGATATGTTATTAACAGATTTGATTGAAATACTTCAAAGCTTTTTATCCTTGGAATTTTCTTCTTTTGACATTTTTCCCTTTTGGCACTTTTCACGCTTTTGGCTTTGCCCCCTTGGCATTTCACCTTTTTGCACTTTTCGTTTTGGCATTTTCATCTATGGCACTTTTCCCTCTTGATTTTCCCTTTTGGCTTTTTCCCGCTTGGCACTTTCTTTGCTTTTGGCTCTTCCCCCGTTGCATTTCATCTTTTGGCATCTTTATCTTATGGCACTTTTCACTCTTGATTTTCTCTTTTGGCGCTGTTTCCTCTTTGGCATTTTCTCTCTTTTTCCCCTTTTGGCACTTTAGCCTTTTGGCACTTTTTCCTCTTGGAATTTTCTCTCTTGGCACTATCTTCTTGGCGTTTCAATCTTTTTCCTTTTTGCACTTTCTCGCTTGGCACTTTTCCCTGCTTTTGGCTTTTCCCCCGTGGCATTTCATCTTTTTGCACTTTTTCCTTTTGGCATTTTCATCTTGTGGCACTTTTCTTTTCCCTTTTTCCCCTTTTGGCACCGTTCCTTCTTGGCATTTTGCCTTTTGGCACTTTTCCATTTGACATTTTCCGCTCTGGCATTTTCATCGTATGGCACTGCTCTTGATTTTCCTTTTTGGCACTTTCTTTTTTGGCATTTTCTCTCTTTTTCCATTTTGGCACTTTTCCCTCTTGGCATTTTCTCCCTTTTAACCTTTTCCCCTTTGGGCACATTTCCCGCTTGGCACTTTCCTTGGTTTTGGCTCTTCCCCCGTGGCATTTCACCTTTTGGCAGCTTCATCTTATGGCACTTTTCACTCTTGATTTTCTCTTTTGGCACTGTTTCCTCTTTGGCATTTTCTCTCTTTTCCCTTTTGGCACTTTCTCGCTTGGCACTTTTCCCTTTTGGCTTTTCCCCCGTGGCATTTCATCTTTTTGCACTTTTTCCTTTTGGCATTTTCATCTTGTGGCACTTTTCCCGCTTGATTTTCCTTTTTGGCACTTTCGTTCTTGGCACTGTTTCCTCTTGGCATTTTCTCTCTTTTTCCAAATTAGCACTTTTCCCTTTTGGCACTTTTCCCTGCTTTTGGCTTTGCCCCCTTGGCATTTCACCTTTTGGCACTTTTCGTTTTGGCATTTTCATCTATGGCACTTTTCCCTCTTGATTTCCCCTTTTGGCACTTTTCCCTTTTGGCATTTTCTCCCTTTTAACCTTTTTCCCCTTTAGGCACTTTTCCCTTTTGACATTTTGCCTGTTGGCACTTTTGCCCCTTGGCACGCACTATTTCTCTTGGCATTTTCTCTCTTTTTCCCTTTTGGCACTTTTCCGCGCATTTTGCTTTTTCACCGTGGTATTTCACCTTTGGCACTTTGTCCTTTTGGCATTTTTATCTTATGCTTTTTCCTCTTGATTTTCCTTTTTGGCACTTTCTTTCTTGGCACTGTTTCCTCTTGGCATTTTCTCTCTTTTTCCATTTTAGCACTTTTCCCTTTTGGCACTTTTCCCCGCTTTTGGCTTTGCCCCCTTGGCATTTCACCTTTTGGCACTTATCGTTTTGGCATTTTCATCTATGGCACTTTTCCCTCTTGATTTCCCCTTTTGGCACTTTTCCCTCTTGGCATTTTCTCCCTTTTAACCTTTTCCTCTTTGGGCACTTTCCTTGGTTTTGGCTCTTCCCCCGTGGCATTTCACTTTTTGGCAGCTTCATCTTATGGCACTTTTTTACTCTTGATTTTCTCTTTTGGCACTGTTTCCTCTTTGGCATTTCTTGATTTTCTCTTTTGGCGCTGTTTCCTCTTTGGCATTTTCTCTCTTTTTCCCCTTTTGGCACTTTTCCCTCTTGGCATTTTCTCTCTTGGCACTATCTTCTTGGCGTTTCAATCTTTTCCCTTTTTGCACTTTCTCGCTTGGCACTTTTCCCTGCTTTTGGCTTTTCCCCCGTGGCATTTCATCTTTTTGCACTTTTTCCTTTTGGCATTTTCATCTTGTGGCACTTTTCTTTTCCCTTTTTCCCCTTTTGGCACCGTTCCTTCTTGGCATTTTGCCTTTTGGCACTTTTCCATTTGACATTTTCCCCTCTGGCATTTTCATCGTATGGCACTGCTCTTGATTTTCCTTTTTGGCACTTTCTTTTTTGGCATTTTCTCTCTTTTTCCATTTTGGCACTTTTCCCTCTTGGCATTTTCTCCCTTTTAACCTTTTCCCCTTTGGGCACATTTCCCGCTTGGCACTTTCCTTGGTTTTGGCTCTTCCCCCGTGGCATTTCACCTTTTGGCAGCTTCATCTTATGGCACTTTTCACTCTTGATTTTCTCTTTTGGCACTGTTTCCTCTTTGGCATTTTCTCTCTTTTCCCTTTTGGCACTTTCTCGCTTGGCACTTATTTTCGCACTGGTTTCCCCTTTTATCTTTGTTAAAAAGTTTGTAACAAAATTATTTTGCCTAAAAAAGTAAAAAACGAATTTAAAACATGTTTAGTTCAATTTTAATTAATTGAAAAAAGAATTTTGCAATAAGGAATTGAACCCACACATTAAGTAATAAACGCTAAAGCGCTTATGCACTACCCCACCGACTCTCATAGAAGTTCCACTTACTTTTTCTTTACCAACCGCTAATCTCTGTTGCCCATCATTCTCACGCACATTCTCTTCTTTCACCTTTCTCTTGCCTCTTCTCCCTCACTCTTTTCTTCTCTCACTCCCACACCAATTGGACAGCACTGCGCACCCGCTGCAAATGAGCAGCGAGTGGCGTACGCGTCAGCGACGCGCGCGCCACAGCGGGCAGCGCGGCGCGGCTGCATTTCGCCTATGTACCACTTCGCCTACACAGTCAAAATGTACCACTTCGCCTACAAAGCCAAAAAATACCACTTCGCCTACGTACCATTTCGCCTATGTACCATTTCGCCTACAAAGCTAAAAAGTACCATTTCGCCTACAAAGCTGAAAAATACCACTTTGCCTATATACCATTTCGCCTACCGACCATTTTGCCTACACAGCCAAAAAGTACCAGTTCGCCTACAAATTTCAAAGATTCAATTTCCTTTTTAAATTTTCTTAACAAACGATAAGCATTTTGGTAATGCGCGAAAGCATAAAAGCTTCAAATTTTATTAACTCATTCCATTGACAACAAACTTAATTTTAAGTGGGTTTGCTGAATTGAAATTACCAGACATTTCTGCGCTTTCATTAAATTACATCTTTCAAAAAACCAATGCATAAGAGTTTACCGTCTCAACATTTGTCGAAGTGCAATTCTGTGCCCATCTCCGCAAACAGTTCGGCAAATCTCGATGAAGTAATTACTGATTTGTTTCTTCTTCTCGAACTGTACTTTGCTTTACCGCAATGTACTGCTCTTCTTCTTCTACTAGCCTCAACTTTGTTGCGCAACAAAATTTTCGAGATTTTTCGTTTATCTATAAATCAACTAGGAGGTTTATACAATGCTTTTGCCCTCGATCTGACTTTTCTACCAAATACGCCTTCAATTTGTCAAAGGAAATGTTAAAAATTGAATTTTTAAAATTTATAGGCGAAATGGTATTTTTTGACTGTGTAGGCGAAATGGTACGTAGGCGAAGTGGTATTTTTTGGCTTTGTAGGCGAAGTGGTACTTTTTAGCTTTGTAGGCGAAATGGTACATAGGCGAAATGGTACGTAGGCGAAGTGGTACATAGGCGAAATGCACGGCAGCGGGCAGCGCAGCCATTTGCGCAATATCTCTACCCCCTCTTCTCTCTCATTTTCTCTCTCTTTCTCTTTCAAAAGTCTCTTTACTTTGCACACTATCTTTTGCATTTCAAACACTCTTTTTATCACAACGCTTCCCTTCTTTTCAAATTCCTCTTTTCCCGCAAATAACATCCGGACATTCAACTTTTTATATATAGATAAATCCTATCCCTAGTTATAACGTTTCAAACTTCCGCGCCGAATCGTGCGCTGCTCCGGTTCTCTGCCCCGAACACTGACCATTCTTAAACTTGAAAATTTTATACTTGTTAATTCATTTCAATGTGAAAAAAAAAATCGGTAATTCCGTTTTAGAGATTTTAATAGTGATTTTGTTCGCTTTTGGCTAATTTTTATAGTCCAGTTTTAACCTATTTTTTGCAGATAGGTTATGACGAGGAAGCAACTAAAAATCTGTCAATTTTTGTGAAAATTTCCGTTTTTTTGCCAAAAAGTCCGGAATTCCGGACTCCAAATATGCCCGGTAACCTGGTATAAAGCAGGGTGCGTAACTGTACTTATTTATCAGAAATGTACTGATTTTAAGAGGACGAATCTGTCTGATCAATTTTTATTGTAACTAATTAAACTTGCTTTGTCATACATATTCTTGGTTATACGTTTCTTTTGTGTACATATATTTTAGACATACAATAATAATTGACAGTGAAAGTAAAAATGAACATTCGACAAATCACCAGTCTTGACATGATCAATGTGCAGGACTGTAACTTGCTCTGTTTGCCCGAGAATTATCAGGTCGTATTTGTTTTTTTGTTTGTTTGTTACTCTCAAAAATTGTCAAATTTCAGCTCAAATACTACATGTATCACACCGTAAGTTTTCTAAATCATTTTTAGAACAACAACAACAAACATTTTCAGCTCTCCTGGCCCCATATTTCTTTTGTGGCGGAAGACACAAAGGCAAAACAATTTTTTGTTTTGTTTAAAAATGTTATCAAAAATGTTTTAGGGGACAATAATTGGCTATGTGTTGGCCAAAATGGAAGAGGAATTGGAGGAGGGTGAACCGCACGGGCACATCACTTCATTGGCCGTCAAGCGAACATTTCGGCGACTTGGAATTGCACAAAAGTTGATGGACCAGACAGCGCGGGCGATGGTCGAAGTGTGAGCGTTTTTGGAATGACTTTTTTGGCAAATTTGGTAGAGAATGAAACGAATAGGACGCATTTTTCTGTCAATTTCAAGCAGAACACTGTTGATGATCCCGCGTCAAATTAATATCAATGTTGTCAAAATTTGAATTGTTTATTCAAAGTATACATTTTGTTTCTAGGGGGTTTTTAGGTCGTAATGGAGAGAGTGGTCAAATTTATTCTTTTCAAACGATTTAAAGGGACATAAACCAATTTCTAAAAATTTTGAGTTTTTACAAAAATTGTTCGGAGGGGTTTGGGACTCAAAATTGGTCGAAACGGAGGTCATATTTCTGGAAACATCCTTTCCTTAGCTTTGAACAAAAAGATTTTTGTTTGTTTTTTATGGGGGGGGGGCACGAACTCTATGTGTTACCCCCTTTTTTTGCTTGAAATATTTTTGTTTAATGGCGTACAATTAACTCAAAATTTAAGCATTGACCGCTCTTCTCACCAGGAATATTTATTTCTTCCATTTTCAACTCATTCAAATGCCTCTCCAATTTTAGATACAATGCGCGTTATGTGTCACTGCACGTTCGGAAAACCAATCGGGCAGCGCTGAACCTTTACGCGCACGCATTGAAATTCGACATTTGCGACATGGAGCCAAAATATTATGCCGATGGCGAAGACGCGTTTATGATGAAGCGGCCATTGGTGCGCTTTTTCAATTATTTACAACAACAAAAAAATCTGTTCTAATGGCGGAGCCAGGGCCGGGGCTGGCCACCCCAAAAGCATCCGAAAATTTTAAGTTTATCTTCCTTGTTTTTGTTTTAAAATTTAAAGCCAACCCATTTTTGTTTTAAAAAAACATGACATTGGATGTGTCCATGGTAAACACATGCAACAATTTTGATTTTCCAAAAATCCAAAACAATAATTAATTAATTTTTCAACCTCTTCTTTGGAAACTTATTAAAATTAAAACCAAAAAGTACACCCCCCTAAAAATGACTTTCTGGATCCCCCCCCCCCCTCCCGAAACACGTCGTCTCGCTCCATGTTCAATTTTTTTTCCGATTTTTGCGGGCAGTTAGAATTCCTTAACAATTTTGCAAAACAACATAAAATTTTGAAACAGGTGGAAGTTCTTAACGTTTCTCCCACTCTTTTAATAGGTACAATTTGCGTTGGACAGCGGCATTGAGCCGGCTGATCGCAGCACCTTTTTCCGTCCGATCAGCGAGCGTAAGGGCAAAGGAAAAAGCGGCGCCGCGGGGGCCTGTGGTGCATCGACGGCGTCGGCCGCCGCCCAACAAACGCAAAAAGAGGCCGAGGAGAACAACAAAGAGAAAGGCGGCGTCGGCACTGCCGACAAAGAGCGCGACGGCACTAAAAAATGATAATTGTTTTTTGCCCATTTACTAGTGCCACACATTATTTGATTAGTTTGATTGATTATGCTGCGCCCATTTTTTAATGAATTTTAACGTCCTTTTGCAATTGTTTTTTGTTTCTAAAATGCAGGAAGACATAAAGAAAATGGGTAGTGTGACCATTTAGTATCTACAAGCGTTTCGTTTCTGGATTTCTTGTCCATTGATCTCTTCCCGCCTCTTTTTGTCCATTTAAAATCAATTTTATTTTTTTGCAAAAATAATGAAATGGCTTAATTGGGCCTCGCTCGTAAACAATCTGCGATAAGGCAAGGCAATGAATGCCCCCAGTACGTCTTCGTCTCTCCCAATTTTATCTTTTTTTAAACCGTTTCCTTTTGGTGCCCCAATTTTGTTAGTTTTGAATAAAGATGTTGTTATGTACCTCTCAATTTTGCCTGCCATAGATCGATTTGCTGTCGAGCGTAGTCCGTTTTCCGCGACTTTATCACTGTTAAAAATTTATGCAAAAAATGTCGGAATGTTTATCGCCCGAAGGGACAACCGCCGGGAAAAGCGGCACATCGTCGACCACACGGCATTTTTTGTTGCCCAAAGCGCACAACGACGACGGCGGCGGCGGATTCATCCGAAAGAGACGGAACACGGACGAAGGTGGGTGTATAACCCTCATGGTTAACCGTGTACATGTAACAAATGAGCAACTACGGGTTCATGGCGGTACACATTAGCCCAGTGCTGCCCACGGGTAGGTTCAGCAAATTTTGAAAGGCTTTTTAACACAGCTAAATCAAACAAACCAAGACCAAAGTTATTTAGTACATAAAACTATGAAAATCCCGCGATTCTGGGGGTACAAATGATTCTTCTCAATTAGAGCTTTCAAACGGCATTGAGTTTATTTGATTTGATTGAGTTTAAAAAAGTAATAGTCTTACAAAAGTTGCTGGCACTGAACCGTGGACACTGAACTGATCAGCCACGGGTTCATGAGCCCGTCCCATAGCTCAAAAAATCAAATACGATGAAACCAATTTTTCGGGATTTACTTATCCGAAACGCCCGGCTTAATCTCGACCCAAAATCCTTTTATCTGACATAATTGTCGCGCAACAATTCCCTTCCCCCCCCCCCACAGAAATGGCTTCTTTGGCGCAAGCGTCGGCAGCTTATTCGGCCAACACGGACCAAGTCGATTTGCACACGCCGATGACAAGTCAAAGTTGGGCAATTTTCATAATTAATTAAAAATTAATAAATAAATAAAACAAAACAAATTTATTTATTTTTTATTCAAAATTTATCAGAAGAGAATGGCACTGTTTCAAGTGGCGCCGATGCGGACGACGATTTTGTGGAATTGCCCCCACTTTGTGGGCGTGACCCGCACCAGACGGGTCGACCGGAGCCCGCGTTGGTCCTCTTTTTTGAGGTCCGTGATTTTTGTTCTCAAAAATTAACTTTTTGTAAACCTTCTGAGTCTATAATTTTGCAAAAAAAAAAAATGCCAATTTTTTACAGGTTTTGTTTCCGTTTCTGGTCGCCGGGCTCGGCATGGTTTTTGCCGGTTTGGTCTTCGACAAAGTGCAGCATTGGTCATTTTATCGGGTTTTGTTTTGTTTTTTATGCATAAAAAAATGCACAAATTTTTATTGTTGAAATTTTTTTGCCCTTTCCGCGCAGGAGGCGCCCCAGGCGTTGATTTTGGTGCCCGCTTTGCTCGGCCTCAAAGGCAATTTGGAGATGACGTTGGCGTCACGGCTCTCCACGCAGTCGAACATTGGCAAAATGGACAGCCGGGAACAAATTTATGCCACCGTTGTGGCAAACATTGCGCTTATCGAAACACAAGCGATTGTTGTCACAGTGCGTGCCGCAATTTTTTTTATTGGAAATTTTAAATTTTAACCTTTTTATTTTATTTTTGCTCTTTTAAAGGTTAAGAATTTTTTTTTTCAACAGATAAAATTTTAGGCTTAGACTTAGGTTTTGTTATTAAATTATTTTTTTGTAAAAAAAATTTAATCAGATTTTGGCCACCGCCACGGCGATGGCATTTGCGTGGATTCCGCGCGGCGACTTCGACTGGGGCCATGCCGTGTTGGTCGGGTCGGCGGCGTTGACCACCGCCTCGGTGGCGTCGTTGGTGCTGTCCGGTGTGATGGTTATGGTGATTTTGGTCGCCAAACGGTACCAAGTGAATCCGGACAATGTGGCAGCCCCAATTGCTGCTTCGATGGGTATAAATGGGCATTTTTTGTTTCTTATGTTTTAACAAAAGTTTTTGGGTATTTAAAACGCTCATCCAAAAAAATAGTTTTGGCTTTACAATATTTGAACCAAATCCCAGGCTCTTCAGAAATCTCAAAAAAAATTTTGTATTGAATTTCCATTTACATAAAATAACTGATTTTTGGTACTAAAACGAAATAATGTCCAAAATTAATTATTGTTAAATGAAAAAAAAACGAAAAAAGGTAATGTGCCGTTAGCAGGGGTCGAACCTGCGACCTTGGGCTTATTAGACCCACGCTCTAACCGACTGAGCTATAACGGCTCTGTGGGTTGGTTCGTTTAAATGGGTTAGGTGCTTTCATAATTAGTACACTTTCAGAGCACTTGACACTTTCCATTAAAAGGGAATTGGTCCATTATTAATTAGTAATTAACCTTATTAGTTTTAATGATTTGCTTTGAATGTTTTTGTTAAAAGAAAATGTTTGCTTTTTTAATTCAAAAATTCTCCGAGTAAAAATCAAAAAGCCCCGCAGGCGATCTGACCACATTGGCCGTTCTGTCGATGGTCGGCAACATTTTTCTGAGTGCCCATCGGACGCAAAATTGGCTAAGCATTTGCTCCATTTTGTTTTTTTTAATGCTTCTTCCGGCTTGTGCAATTGTCGCGTGGAGAGATGCCAACGCACGGCAGGCAATTTGCTTGCATTTTATTCATAATGACAAAAACGAACGCCGTCAATTTCAGGTGCTTCGTTATGGATGGTCTCCCATTATATTTTCCATGTAAAATTTCATTTTCTTTTTTAGAGACCGGACCCCGGATTATTTTGATCTGGTGGGACGGAATCCGGCTTTTTGCTAAACCCTGGTTTATCCTGACTATCCGGATGATGCAGGTCCGGGCTGATTTTCACTTTTGGAATCTGGTAGGACGGAATCCAGATTTTTTTTTGTGAAAATCCGGTCCGGGTTGATTTTCATTTCCGGAACCGGTTCCGGATCCGGTCATTTCAAAATTCCGGTCTCTAATTTCTTTGCCTCCTTTTTGACTAACTCTCGATTTGTTTAAGGATGATCAGCAGCAGCGGAGGTTTTGTGTTGGAGAGGGCAATGCGCAATTTTCGGCAGATGGCACTTTACCAACCGGTGATGAATGGTGAGTCATTCATTTATTTAAATTAATCACTCTCTCTGTCCCCTAAGGCGTCGGTGGCAATTTGGCAGCGGTGGCGGCTTCCAAACTGTCGACATTTTACCACCGGACAGCCACTCTTGGCACGTTGCCAAATGAATGGAGCCTGCGGCGCTTTTGTTCCGTGACGAGGGCATTTTTCTCGGCCGACGAAGTAAAATTGTCGTCGTTTTTAACTCTTTTTTTGTTTTTGTTTTATTAAACATTTTTAGGATTCGCGTGCTGCGCGAGTGCTTCTGATGCTTTGTGTGCCCGGCCATATGCTTTTCAATTGGGTCATTTTTCTGCTCCATTCTCAGAGTGGCGATTATGTCGTCCAGGGGCCTCTGTTCTCAGCGCTTTACCTAACCGCAGCATTGGGCCAGGTCCAAAAATCCAAATTTTTTTTTTCTTTAATTTTGAACATTTTGTTGAAGGTGACCATTCTGCTGTTTCTGTGCCAATGGCTGGTCCCGTTGATGTGGCTTTGGCGTCAGGTGATCAAGCCCCCCCCCCCAAAAAAAATTCCCAAAAATTTTTTCATAAATTTTCAGAACCCCGACAACGCGGCAATTCCCTATCTGACAGCGATGGGCGACCTTCTCGGCACCTCCTTCCTCTTCACGGCATTTTCTGTGCTTGCACTGCTGAAGCCGGAAGAATTGGTCAGCGTTGTGATGTCCAGCACGACCACAACCACCCCGTTGCCGCCGACAGCGATGCCTCCGGGCTAATTTACTCTTCATACCCTTAGGGCAATGACCCCTTCCCCCCGCCTCTCCCACCCATAAAAAAATAGCTTCATTTTCAAAAATTGGGAAATTTTCTCAACGGTTTATTAACATTAGATTAAATACTCAACATATTTCTTCATTCTTCCCTTTGTCTGTGTTGTTTTTCGTTTCTCAAATTTAAATCATTTCACCTTAAGGCTCGCAAATCCCCATAAATTCCAATTCCAAGCCAATTCTTTTATTCTCCATGTGATTTTCGCACTTTCGGGCTTTTTGTCTGTTTATTTTGTTTCTCATTTTGCATTGAAAGAGGTCACAATGTCTTTTTTTGTTTTGTTATTACATTTTATAAAATTGTCATTGGGAATAAAAAAACGAAATTGAGGAAGGGCTTGGATTTATATTCCAGAAATTCTCAGTCCTCGGGGATTTTCCCGTAAATTTACCCCCAACTTTCAGTCTATTTGCGGTCTTCGGCGGATCTCTATGAAGGAAGTGTCTGATCAACTTGATGTAGTTGTCTTTTTTGATCAGCATCAAATAAGCGGGAAATAAAGAGTTTAGGCTTTTGAAATTCCTTTCTCACAATTTGCGGGGTCAACATTTTGCTGGGAGCAAATAAACAATTCAAATTTATTTGATAAAAAGAAAAAGAATTAATTCCCAAAAGTGAATGCCCCCCCCTTTTCAATTTACATGTCGAATCTGCCGCCGATTTGGTTCCGTGCGTTTCGTTGGGCAGTTCTGGCACCAAGGAAGCAAACTTTGGGCCGAAGTTCCAATTCAACATAGCCGATGAGATTTAAATTGGGGAATTTCTCATCTGTTTTATAACATAAGATTAAATACTCAACGTATACTTGTGCGTTATGAGAGAACATAAAATTTTTTTGTTTTGTTTTTCAAAGTCGATAAAAAGGTATTTCTAGGGGTTATCAGATGGTAGCATCTAAATCTGACTTCCATTTTATCCGATTTCAAATCCCAGACCAAAATTCGAGCAAGTTCTGCATTCTCCATTTAACTTTTTTTTGATTTGCATTGTGCTGAATAAAGAATATCAGTTTGGGGCATAAATTAAACGATGAAACATATTTTGGCACTTCTATGTGGCTAAAACAATTAACAAGAATGCAAATTGCTTGTTACGGTGTTTTTTATTGTATTTAAATTTATTTGATTGAACTTAAATTTAATTTTAAAAAGCCCTCAGGCATGTTGTAGTGACTTCAATCTCGTCACGTCGCTCATTTGAAAAAATGTGTAAGTGTTTACAGTTTTGTTGATAAAATAAATTAAAATTTGGGAAGGCAAAGTCGTCGGCTACGGCGTCAATTTAAAAAATAGCCAAATTATTTACACGCTAATTTTATCCATTTATTTTGTTTTGGAATTTGTCAATATTTTTTGGGGTTTTCTGTAAAATTTACTTTAGTGTGTTCAAATTCAGCAACGGTTTGATCGCTTCCGGTCCGACTCCTATTAAATTTAAATAGCTGTTGCTCCAGAATCTCAATTGCAAGAATTTTACCAAATAACAACAATCCTTGCCAAAGGGACAACTGGCAAAATGTGTCTACTGTTCGAAAAGTTGTACTAGGATTTGGTTAACACGTTTCGAAACTGCGGCCGGGGTGTAAACAAAGTGCGCTGCCGCCCGAGTGTCCTGTGCTTCCTCCTGGCAAAGCATGTAATCAACGGAACCGTTCAATAGTCTCAACAAACCCGGCTCGGTGGCGGTGCAATGATGGTGTCGTTGATGGTGCCGTAGCGGCTGCCCCGGCATACACCAACACAACCGAAGATCCGCCCACGTCCACACACGGCGCTGTTAGTACCGTCGCTGCCGCCCTGCAAATACATATTAGGCAACCGTAAGCCCATAGAATAATGGTAGAGCTCAGGAAAATTACTACATGGGCCCGCCATTGCGTGGCGCAGTCTAAAACTGCCGCCCTTAACAAGCAAACAACAAACACCACACACGAACCGGGCTTGTTCGTGCCGGTGGCTGGCCCACCCGCGGCCGTAGCGGCATCGGCATCCCGTTTTGGTAGCGGCCGCGCAGTGGCACTGGCACGCGACGTTGCTGCGGCGGAGGTCGAGCTGCCGCCTGGAGAGGAGTCACCGGCGGCCAGATTACGTTGTAGGGCGCTCTTGTAGTCCAGCACGAAGGGGCTGTAAGCGAATGCGTCCAAACAATGACAAGGCCACAGGCCACAACAACTAACCGAAGGGCCGCGTCGACCCATCCGCTTCGACCCAATGACCAGTTTGGTGGCGCTGCGTGAGCGCATTCAAGTCCAACTCAGCCAAGTACTCCGCCCTCGCCCACGACGAACACTGCACGAGCGTATGACCGGCTTCAAAGCACGCAAAACAGTAGCGCGCGCCGAGTTTCAGCCCGTCCGGTGCCTGCATGCCCATGGCTGCCGCCCTGTTAACTATGGTGCAGATGAGCGTCCCTTATTCAATGACGATTTAATTGAATAGTAATAAGTGAGTGCAAGAATTTCAATGCATAGAGTCTGCACCAACAACGCGCAACCCAACTTACTCCAGCCGTCCAGAAACCAGCACTCGGCCACTGTGTGATTTTCGGTCCGACAGGCCATGCAACGCTTGCCGCCCGTCTCGTTGCTGCTGCCGCCACCCGTCGGACAGCGCGAGGTTGCATGTCCGTAGCCCCAACAACGGCAGCACTGTCCCCTCGCGTGATTGCGCAGACACATCTCGCACTGCTTTGCTTGTTTCATCTGCATTTTTTGATCTAATCGCTAAATAAGCTTTATGTGCGTAAGAAAGATAGAATAAAATTTTGTTTGGGTGATGAAACCAATTGCTCAGACACTCATATGCATCCGCTTTTCTTTCACATTGTGCAAAAAGGAAAACCCGATAATAACTGACAAAAAATCAAAGTTGGCATTACATTATTTGTTGGGGACGGACCCCGACTCGTTCCCGGCCAACTCGTTTCACCCCAACTCGTTGGCTTTTTCAACTGTTTTTTCGTTATAACTTCTTTCAAAGCTAATCAAATCAAACATTTTCGATATCATTCGAAAGCGGGCAATGAGTAGAAGCTTTCAAAGGCAAAAGCTAAGCTTTTGGATAATTCTCAAAAATGTTATGGCCAGAAAACGCTTTTTTGGCAACACTTGGCCATAACTTTTTTGAGGTTTGGCTAATCGCTTAGCTTTTGCTTGCTAATAGCTTCTCCTGCTCTTAAGCTTTCGAATAATACTAAAAATGATTGATTTGGTAGCTTTGAAAGAAGTTATAATAAAAAACTTTTGAAAAGGGGAACGAGTTGGGGTTTTACCATTTGTTGGATGGGTTGAGCAGAATACAATAAATCAATAAATAAAGAAGGGCAACAGCAATGGGATCAGATGTCTATCTATTCAAGCGTAGTGTCATTATAATACAAAGCTCTCACATTCAAAAAGTTGAGTGATCCTTAATTAGCGTAGTAGTGTCATAAAATGCAGAAAATCCAATTTCTTAACAAATTCGTTAAATCTTCAACAATAAGGTGCGCAAACTCTCCACGTAGCGCAATTCTTCAGACTCGGATTGAAGTCGCTCTAATATTTTTCTGAAATTTTTGCTTAGGTCGCTTAATTTAAAAAATATTTCATTACATATAATAATTTATTCGAAAAATAATGTTTGAACAAACTTAATTTATATTTGTTAAATTGGGGCAAATTCATTGGAAAAATAGTCCGTTGTTCGGAGAGAGAGTGGAAAAAAATAGAGTGGACACCGGTACTGTAATAAATGAATGTTTTAACCGTTTTGAAATAAAATTACATATTTATAAACTGACGGAAAGTTGGGATTATCTTATAAATTGAATGGATTTTTGCGGTGGGCAAATGTTGACCTAAAAAAGGGGGGGAGGGGATGGACATTCATTCACTTTTGGGGGGAATTAATCTCTTTTTATTATATAAATTTGAATTGTTTATTTGCTATCAGCAAAATGGTGACCACGCAAATTGTGAAAATGGAATTTACGCTTTAAATATTTAATATAACTTTTATTTTTAAGCACTTGCGACAAACAATGGACAATCCTCAGTGGACGTCCTGTCATCAAAGGAAAGCCGCCGTTTGATGTCGCCGACGTCGTCGGCTGCGACGTCGATTTAAAAAATGGCCAAATCATTTACACGCTAAACGGGGAGCGTTTGGGTTAGACCGAATACAAAATTAAAATTGAGGGCAATTTCATTTAAAAAAAAGCGGCTCAAATGTCCAGACACCGTTTGTTGGTTACGGACGGGGCCGAATCTCTGACCTCCCTCCCTCCAGTTCAACGAATTCGAAAACCCCCGGACGCGAATTTAAAAGTTCCGAACAAATCTTTTTTTATTGCACAAATCGTTCAAAAATGCACGAAAAAGAGACAAAAAGCATCATCCCCAAAGCAATTCTCGTTCGTGAACATAATAAGTGTTGACTGGGAAGGTTTTGGAACCGCCCAATTTTTTAGGCTTAAAAAAGGGGGGGGCGACTTTAATATTTATTTGTTTTTGCAGACACCGCCAATTTATTTGTCAATTCTACCGCGGCTTATTCCCATGCGTTTCGTTGGCCATGCTTGGCACTAAAATTAAAGCAAATTTTGGCCCGAACTTCCAATTCAACATTGCCAATGGGATTTAAAATTTAGAATGGTGTGGAAGATTATGATCGTTGTAGATCAAACCATTTTTTATCAATTCTTTTGTTTTCGAATTTGTCAATTTTGGAAGGATTCAGTTGATGATTTTTGACCCATTCCCGTCATAAAATCGTTCAAAATTGGGAACATAATTTTTTTTTTTTTCAAAGTTGATAAGAAGATGTTTCTAGGGGTTATCCGGTCGTAGAATCCAAATCTGACTTCCAATTCATCCGACTTCAAATCTCGGACCAAAATTCGAACAATTTCCAAAAAAATTTTCTTTTTGCATTTTTCCATTTAATTTTTTTTGATTTCCATTGTGCCAAATAAAAAATACCAGTTTGGGTGCATCAATTAAACAATGTTCTGCAAATCTTATCCAATCATCGATATTTCGACAATATTAATCGAAAAAGAGAAAAAAAAATCAAAAATGTTTGCATTTGTTTATAATATCTTTTAAATCCGTGTACTTTGTTTTTAAGCGGAGTTTAAACACTCCGCAGCCCAAAAATTTGTTTACAATTATTTGTGGGGAAGGCGCTTGTGGGTCAAACTTTAAAAGAATGTTTTGGCAACTCTTTGATGGGGTGTAAAGGGAGAGAGGCGATGGGTTGGACACCGCACTCTCTCCCCCCGTCTCTCGTTTCTTTTCCACTCTCTCCAAACAACGGACTATTTTCTCAACAATGAATTTGCCCCCAATTTAACAAAATAAAATATATTCTAAATTTATAATTATTCAAATATTATTTTATTAAATAGATTATAATAAAAATATTTTTTAAAACAGCGACCAATTTAAGCAAAAATTTCAGAAAAATGTTGAAAATCGTGCACGTAGGTAAGAAGCATTACATTTTTATTGTTCATATTTAGGAAAGTATTGGAAAGTGCGTAGCGACAGCGTTTGGATGTGTAATGTTACAAACAAATCAATGCTTGGATTGTTCGATTTGGGTTCGGGGTCAAAATCGGTTGGATTTGAAACTCACGCAGTCGGCGGCAAAACGTTGATGTCCTCTTCCCGAACTGGTTAGTTCGACCCGTCCTGTTCCCAAATCATCGACCCAATTGAACTCGGCAAAACTGAAATGACAAAAAATTGGGATTTGGAACCCACTTTTTTAATATTACCATTTTCCTCCCCCGGAACCGATTCGTTGCAACCCTGTTGTCCATGTTCATCGCCGACGCCAATGGGCACGGAAACGCTGGAAACAAAAAGTGATAATAATTTTTTTTTTTAAATTTGTGGTCCCGAAAAATGCCCTAACTGGAACCGGGACATCACTGTTTTAAACATCCGAATAAGCTTTTTGGCAAAATACAATAAATAAATATCAAATATTAAACAACATTAATCGATCACACATCCATAACGCAGTCTTGAGAATTTTTGAAAATTAAAGAAAAACGACTTTTTTATTTAAATAACAAACTCCAAAAGCCGGATACAATAACTGGGGAAAAGTTAGAGATTGTTAGGCTTAGTCCTAAGCCACCCTTGCTTGTGGTTCGTTAGGCTTATTAGGTCTAAGCTAGCTTAGGTTTAGGCACAGGCCGCAATCGACGCAGCGAAGAATGCGTTTCCGAAAACTTCACGGCAGGATTTTGAATATTCTTGATAAATTTGATCCCCAAAACATTATTGAATTTCTCAGGGGTATTGCGCAAAACTGCGTTATGGACGCGTAATCGATCATTGTTGTTTAGTATTTGATATTTATTGTTGTTGTATTTTGACAAAAAGATTAAAAGAGAAGCTTTAAGTCCTTGCTAAAACAGGAATATAATTGAAACGAATAATTTTTAAAATCGATTTTCAATATTAATATTTGTCGGCGCCGAACTAACATTTTTTGTGTGGGCGCCGAACTGGTCGCAAAACGAGACCGCGCCGAAAAAACCGCGCCGTACTGATCGCGCCGAAACGAGCGGACCCGACAAAAAGTGCAAAATCCTCAGTTGTTTTAATATAAAATTTTTCAAAATTCTTGAAAACCTCGCCAAAAAAAATGCTGTTTCACATTCAAGCCGGTAATCCCCAAAATATAATACAAACATTTATATTTTTCCTAGTGAAAAAGGAAACTTTCCTTTAAATCCCCCACTCCCGAACAAAAAAAAATTGCAAAATTTAGAAATTTTGCGCCACCTGCATGCGGGCCTCTCGAACAGGCGCGCTGCGCGGTCCGCCACTTTCCCGAAGTTGCTGCACGTCTTGCAGCAAACGCGCAACTGCATTCTCCAGGTACACAATTCTGTCCTTCAATTGCCCAATTTTTTCCGCTTGCTCCTTTTTTTCCTAAGGTTGCTGAATTTCCGTATCCTGCGCTTCTATTTTTTCCGCTTACTGCTGAATTTCCGCGTCCTGTGCTTCTGTTTTGCGCTCAAGTTCATCGTTTTTGTCAACAAATTCTTCATGTCATTCCATACGTCCTTATTTTCTTCCCCGAGACCTCGATTTTCTTCATGGAGGCGTTGATTTTCTTCTCGGAGACGTCGATTTTCCTCCTGAAGTTGCAGTATTTGTTCGGCCTGTTCAGTTACCTGCACAGTCATTAGCACATTTCTTTGGCCTAAAAATGGGAATGGATTAAAACTTAAGAGGAATTCTCATTGTTAATCCCTCATTTAAGAAAAAAAACGATAAATTTGTGACTAAGACACCAGCAAAATTTTCATCAAATTTTCCTCCTCCTAGGCCCAATTGCACGGCCTTGCCCCTAGCTACCTTTGAGTCTTTGTCAGACTCCAATGCTTTCTTTTCCGTTTCAAGCGTCTGAATTTTCGCGACACGTTCCTAGTCCTCGTCCCAATATTGCTTTTGGGAAGCTCTTAACTTAGCACACTCCTTTTTCAATCTCTCTAGCTCAGGCTGCTCTTCCTTTTCACGCGCCGGGACAGAACCATCGTCCATAATTTAAGAAAATAAAAACGGCCTAAAAACAGGGATGGATGAAGAGGTGATACATAACGCCTTTAACTAGAGTGAAATGGAATTTTTGGGTCCTGCCTCTGACAATCTCACACTTCATTCCCCTGACGCTTTTTTTTAAAAGTACGATTTTACGAATATTTTTTGAGCGGAATCAGATCGGTACACATCATTTCAGTGCCCACACTTCAGAGACGCACACTTCAGTGCCCACACTTCAGTGCCGGTACACTTCAGTGCCAGCACACTTCAGTGCTGGTACACTTCAGTGCCAACATTTTTTTCTGAAAAAATGCAGGAATCGCGTGCAATCAGATCAATATTTTGTAAAAGTAACAAATAATATTTTTAAATACACCAACTGGTTTTTTAATCAACTCGTTTTTATCCTTAAATTTCAAAAGAGCTTAGGTGTTCGTTAGGCTTAGGCCTAAGCCACCCTGGCTTGGGGTTCGTTAGGCTTAGGCCTAAGCCACCCTGGCTTGGGGTTCGTTAGGCTTAGGCTTTTGTCCGATTTTGATCATAAATGCATTTGTTACTAAAAAACGAGTCTCGGTCGGGATCTCGATCTCGCCGGGCTCTAATTTTATCGTTTTTGCTTCTTATGGATTGAATATTCCTCCATTGCTACAAAAATACAATTTGTAAAAAGATTCAAAATGTTGAATTCTCAATTTTAAAAGTTCATGACAAAGTTTTTGAAATTAGACCTTATTTGCTTTATTTCTAATTTAAGCGGAATCAAAATATGATCTTATTGCACGCGATTCCTGCATTTTTTCAGAAAAAAATGTTGGCACTGAAATGTACCGCACTGAAGTGTGCTGGCACTGAAGTGTGCGTCTCTGAAGTGTGGGCACTGAAACGATCGCCGCCGGAATCAGATGGCGGTCGGTAAATATCAAACTCCTTCCCCACCAACTCGTTCCATTTTCAAAAGTTTTCGTTATACCTTCTAAAAAATCAACATTTATGATACCATTCGAATGCATGCCCTGGGTAGAAGCTTTCAAAGGCAAAGCTAAGCTATGGATGATTCACGAAAAAGTTATAGCCAATTGTGGCAAAAAAGGTGTTTTGAAAAAAGTAATAACGACAACAAATTATGTTCAACAAAAAATCGATGAACATTTAGTGATCACGATCAACCGTTGCACTAATTTGTAAGTGCTTTTTGATCAGTTTTTT
Source organism: Globodera rostochiensis (assembly GCA_018350325.1). NCBI lineage: Eukaryota > Metazoa > Nematoda > Chromadorea > Rhabditida > Heteroderidae > Globodera > Globodera rostochiensis. Next base: position 2,946,331 of record JAEVLN010000003.1, on the reverse strand, counting down.
GTTGTTCAGAATTCTGTCGCGTAAACCTGGGGGATTTTTGCACCGACAGAAGTAAATAAAGGATGATTTGGACAGACCGAAGAAGTCTTGGATTGGACAGGCTGAAAAGCCTTTGGTGAGGAACGACAAGAAGACCGAACGGGTGAAAGCGGTAAAAACCTAGTGACCTTTGACCAACCGAAAAGCCCCGAATGAGGCATTCGATCACGTTTAAATAGTGGGGAAGGGAAAAAATAGGGGAGGAGTCTCTTTGTTGGTCACTGATCCGTCCGGGCAATGTCGGTTGAGTCGATCGTCCATGAGGTGGCGAACGGATCTAGAATTGTTGAGTTGAGGAAGGGACGGGATGGGGATGAAGGGATTCCAGTCCGGGGGGTTGGGAAAAAGGTAATTCCTTTTCCAATAATCTTTGCTGGATTCCTTAGAATGCAGTTTGAATTTTTATTCTTTTGAAAAGGAATTTGTCAATAAAAATGAAATAACAAATGAACTTTTGTCGAAGACAGAATAAACTGATCAATTGAAACGAGCTTCTGCTGGTCCTCATTTAACCAGCCAAATGAAAGAACAAAATGCTCTGTTCGTCAAACTGGAGCTGTATCAGAAAAGCAGCTGAACATTGTTCACTTACAGAAGGCAGTTGCCACGTTGAGAGAAATTGGTAAATTTAGTCTAAAATTTTGTTCAGAGTTCGGAAATTCTCTGCCTTTTAGGCATTAGTTTTAGCTTTGGCATTGGCACAGCCGACCCTTTAAGCCTAATCAGAATTCACCGTTTGCAAGTGCATTAAGTTTTTGAATCAATGCTTTCTGATCACTTTGCATCAACAAAAACTGATCAATGGAAACGAGCTTCTGCTGGTCCTCATTTAACCAGCCAATTTTCTCTTCCAATTTCTCGTATTCGGTCAAATTTGACATGCTAATTTCTACAAAATTGCAAATCTTATTAACGAATGGAACACATAAGCCAACGCCGTCGGATCAGTTTTTTTCCACAGCACTTGAGGCAATGCACGACTATTTGTTTGTTTCGAACAATTTCTTGTAATTTTTTTTTCGTTTTTCCACTAAAATCGTAGAAATGTCGATGAGATTTTACAAAACATCGAGTACCCAAAAATTGTGTGGGCTACATCCCTCAAAATTTCAAGCCCTAAGGGATTTTTTTTCTCAAATTTACCGCAACTTCAGTGTAACTAACGAAAACATAAAACGAAACAGTTTCGTCCGGCTGGTCATGGATTCTGTGCATCCAATAATCTCACATTTTAAATCGTACAAGAATATTTTTATTGGAATATGTTTTAATATAACATTATCTATTGGACGCATCTTTGTGAGGAAAAATAGGTGCTACAAATTCGGGTCGGTCAAGACTTTCGCCAATGAGTAAGTAATAATGGTCTTGTACAAAACAGATTGGATTTGGAGCCGCAGCGGCGCCCTGTGGCCTGGCTGGGGGCGGCCGCTTGTCTCCCGTGAGGTTTCATACGCGGGTACAGCGGCCAAGGCAACGGTCCAACCAGCGCTTGCGAGGAGACGGTGGGCAATTGCCTGCCGGGGGAGGCCGACAAGTGCCAACAGCGCGGGCAGAATTGGTGTCAGCAAGTGAAGGTGGGTGCATTTTACTCTGCCGGTTGAGTGCTGAGCACGATTAGCAGGCCCACCGCTTTGGTAGTAGTCTGCCAGCGGTCTTGTTCAGGCCTATGGATGGGGGGTTGACAGCGAATAGATTTAACAGGTTTCGAATTCGACACTCCCGCAGCGCTGGTCGCGCCTCACGATGCAGAGGAGGACGACGGCTGGCAAACTGCAAGTGAAGGTGGGTGCATTTTATTCTACCGGTTGGATGCTGGTCGCCATCAGCCTTGTTGAAGGCTATTGGCCTTATACAAACTTGATGGATGGGTTGACAGGCCTCCCGCTTAGGTAGCGGTCTGTCATCGGCCTTGGGTTCTTTTCGGTTATGTGTCAATAAAAAAAAAATTTATTTAGACAACACAAATGTGTTTCTAGGGGTATTTCGGGGTCGTAGAATCCGAATCCGACCTCCATTTCAGCTTAATTCGAACCCCGGACCCGAATTCGAACATTTTTATAAAATTTTTGCGTGTAAACCATAGGCTCAACTTTGTTGACCCACAAACCGGCGCACATACTCAAACAATCGAGCGATTGTGGCGTGCGGCAAAACGCCGAAATAAGGAGAAAAGTGGAACACATCGATAGATGTTGGACAGCTACTTCTGCGAGTTCCTATGGCGACACGACTGCAAGCGTCGGCATGTTGATGTATTTGACGAGATTTTGCAAAACATCGTTAAATTTATGCCACCAAACTGATATTCTATTCTGCACAATACAAATTAAAAGCAAATTTAAAAAAATGTGAAAAAAAAATAAATTTTATAAAAATGTTCGAATTCGGGTCCGGGGTTCGAATTAAGCTGAAATGGAGGTCGGATTCGGATTCTACGACCCCGAAATACCCCTAGAAACACATTTGTGTTGTCTAAATAAATTTTTTTTTTTTGTTGACACATAACCGAAAAGAACCCGGCCTTGTTCAGGCCGATGGATGGGGGTTGCCAGCCAATAGATTTAACAGGTTCAGAATTCGACACCCCCGCAGCGCCGGCCGCGGCCCGATGTTAAGCGGCGTGCAAGGCCAAGGGCACGCAGAAGCCAGAAGAAGGTGCTTGGAATTTGAGAACGGATGACGTGATCATGGTTGGGCAATTGCCCGGTGTTTTTTTGTTGTTGCAATTTCATCCGTTAAATTTTGGGTTTTAGTTCGACATCCATCAGCCAAAAGTTGATCAAACTTTTTTATTTATCATAATTATCATTTAATTACATTTTGCTAGTCAGCAAAAATTTCAAAAATCAAATTTTGGGTTTTCGAGCCTAAAATAGGCTCGAACCTATTTTACCAAGGGTTCGATGTTTGCTCCTTTAGCAGCATTTTGTGATTTTCAGGGGCTTTGTGGGCTTTTGCCGATTTTGTGGTTTTTTGGAAAAATGGATAAAAATTTAATATTGAATATTTGGCATGATGTTGCTAAAAAATAACAAAGGTTTTTGTGAGATTTGGTTCAATTTCTTAACAAAAATATAATTTTTCTAAAAATTATTTCCTCGGCTGCCCATATCGGCACCGAAAAAAACGAGCTTTTGCTGGTCCTCATTTAACCAGCCATTTCTCGTATTCGGTCAAATTTGGCATGCTAATTTCTACAAAATTGCAAATCTTATTAACCAATGGAACACATAAGCCAAATCACAAGACTTTAACTTAAATTTAGCGGCAATTTCCAAATAAAATGAGAGAGTAACCGTTTTAAATAAAATTACATATTTATAGACTGAAAGTTAAGAAAAATTTAAAATTATAAAATCGTTGATATTGTTGAGATTATATTTACCCATTAAAAATAATTACCTTCCGTTACATTTGCGTCACTCTTCTGCTTCAGCAATTAAATTAAACAGGCAAAAAGCTACAAAACTAATCCAACAAAAATACAATAATCATACAAATGACAACGGATTAGAAAATTAATCTTTTATATTATTGTTGAAAGCAATAAATTTGGTGATGGAGTTGTTCTTCTTCCGTCATGCCGAGTACGAACGGCTGTACAACTGCACGGGGCTGGACATTGACTCGATAACCACTGGAGCGTCGGCAGTTTGTGCCGGAGTCAATCGCTGTTTGCGTGTTATGTGCCATTTATTATGTGAGATGATTAGAGATCGGCGGGATCGAGATCCCGGCCGAGAGTCCAGGTCTCAAATCTCGGAAATTTGTCGAAAACTCCGAGACCTGGACTCTCGAAATTTCGAGATTTTTTATCTCGGGAGTCCAGGTCTCGGCCCATCTCAAAATCTCGCTCTCAGGTTTTTCAAAATTCCGTTCTCTAGAGATGATCCACTGATCGTGGCGCCTAATCATTGAATCTGATCAAATACTAAAGGTTCTGTATGTGCCGTGCATGTACTCGCTTTGGAAGCATATGCGGGAGAATTCCTGCTACAAGTTGCTCTTCTATATTGGCATCATTGATCTGTCCATATTGTGGATTCTCGGCTTCTTCAGCGGTTGGGCCAATTTGCGCGGTGCCGTTTTCTGCTCCTTTCCGACCATGATGTATTTTATGGGAATGGCAGCGTTAGGTTGAAAAACCCCCTATTTATGAAATCACTTTTACTATTTCTGTTTTTAAGCTTTCTGGATTGCTGAAAGTTCTGCTGATTTGGTAAATTTGTCACACCGCTTAATGGTGGATTTTAGTAAAATGCCAAAATTGCTAAAAGGTTTTGCCTTTTAATCGCTGTCTCGACCTCGTCTCCCCCCGTTTCTCGCACATTTTGTTCTCCGGCCCCCGCACATCATTTTGGCTCATCGGCTGCTCCCTTTACGCCATGTTTTGGGCTTTGTTCATGAAGCCCATCGTGTACAGCAGCATTTACTTTAGCTGGTTCTTCTACCCATTTATTGGCTATCGCACTGGTGATGATCAACACGAGGTGATCAGCAGAACAAATTGTTTCAGTGTTTAAAAGTTGGAAATAGATTTAAAAATAATTTATTTAATTAAATTCCAAAAATTAAAGTACGAACATTGGCTGCACAAAGTGCATGACATTGCCGTTGCATTTCTGAGCCCGCTTATTTATCTGATATTTGCTGCCAAACTTTTTTACGACGTTCGAAAGGACCGACGACAGTTTGGCGTTGTCCTCTCCGAAATGGACTCAGTGCAAATTCGGGTCATTTTGATCACTTTAAACTCTGATCGATCCTTGATCACCAGGGAGGATCATTGAGCACCAGTGATGATCCTTGATCACAAGGGATGATCCTTGATCACCAGGGATGATCGTTAATCACCAAGGGATTATCGTTGATCACCAGGGATGATACTTGATCACCAGGGATGATCGTTAATCACCAAGGGATGATCGTTAATCACCAAGGGATTATCGTTGATCACCAGGGATGATACTTGATCACCAGGGATGATCATTTTATTTTGCTTATGAACCCGGTGTTTGGAGCCTATTTTGGCACTTTTTGAGACCTATTTAAACGCCTTCATTTTGATATTTTTTGAGTCTAAAAATCTTATCCCTGTTGTGATCACTTTGATCGCTTTTTTAGATTTTTGCTCAAGTGTTTTTGCTCTCCCTGCTTAACACTTTTGCCGGCTCTCTTTACGTTTGCATGCAAAACAACGATGTCAACCAGTGGATGATTACCCTTGTCGAATTTGCGTGGTCAAAAACATTTTTAACAAATTTTCTTTGATTTTTTTTTCTTCTTTAGGTTACACATTCATGGTATTATCGGCAATTGTTTTTTGTTTTTATTTAATTAATCATTTTTGTTTATCCCCCAAGGATTTCCTCCGGTCATTTATTTGGCGTTCAATAAAACCATACGCGCGGATTGCCGTCTGATGTTCGTGAAACTGTTCCAGCGTCACCGTATAGGCCACATCGGCGGGGTTACTGTAGTTCGACCGGTAACAAACCTGACGAACGGAACTTCTCCCAACTGTGAGTTCTGCAAAGATATCTATCCACCAGGAGCTCCAAAAACACATTTGATTTTCGTATTTGCAACACAACCATTAAATTAGAGATCGGACCGATCGAGATTCTCGCTCAAAAAATCTCGGTAAATCTCGACGAGATTTTGTTTGTGATCTCGAACAAATCTCGATTGTTTAATTTTTTTTCGCGATTTTTCGAGATTCTCGATCGAAATCTCGATCGGAATTATAAGGAGTTTATTTCCAATAAATCAGTTAAATGCTCAGAACTGGATCCAATCAAATAATATGAAATGCTGAAAGTGAGCGTCTTCCGCGACGGCCGGACTTATTGTAAATGATCTGAAAGAGCAGTGTTGGAGTTTGACACCAATTTCCACTTGCTGTTGTTTCTGATACTCCTCCAACATCTTTGCACTCACAAATCAGTTCGCCCTTCATTTGACTCGTTCCCTTTAATTATTTAATTAAGAATTCCGATCTTAAATTGGCATATTTGTCCATATTTCCCACCTTTTCAAACTCTTTTTTCGACTGTTCCCTAATTCGTCCATTTGCTTCTGAAGCATTCTTTTGTCCATTTCCTTTTGTTCCTCAAACTTTTTGTTCTTTTTTTCAACAAACTGCTCCAAAAAGTTGTTCAGTTGCCGTCCACGTTCATTGAATTGCTTAAAAAGTTGTGTGAACTTTAACACGGCATTGGCATTGACATTAGCCGACCCTTTAAGCCTAATCAGAATTCACCGTTTGGTTTTGCTCAAGTGCATTAAGTCGTTGAAGCAATGCTTTCTGATCACTTTGCATCAACAAAAACTGATCAATGGAAACGAGCTTCTGCTGGTCCTCATTTGACCAGCCAATTTTCTCTTCCAGTTTCTCGTATTCGGTCAAAATTGCAAATCTTATTCACCAGGTTCGAGATCGGGTAAAGACAATGCCCAAGGACAGACATGTTGATTTTCAAGGACATAAAAGCAAAATTTGGCGAAATTCAAGGACGGCAAAAAAAATTCACCAAAAACAATTTTAAGGCAAATTTTGTTTTACCCAAGACCGGCGACGTATTTACCCTTGGATTTCGTTGTTTTGCGCAAAATTTCAAAACTTTGTCTCGATTAAATTTCTTAACGAGCAGATTGTAAATTGACAACTAAAAGTCAAATCAGACAAATTTTAATAAAATGGAGTTGTGCCGGGGGGTAACGCACACAACAATCAAGATGCATTATTATTGTTGTTGTTGGAGTTTGGAATAAAATGTTTATATTTATTTGTTGAAACAGAAGAAAGAACACAAATAGGTAAGCCAAAGGGCGAGGCGATTTAATATTTTGGCACGCGGGTGCGGCATTTGCCAAATATGAATAGAGAAAGTGCACCCCTAAGAATGGGATGTTGGGTAAACAAGTCTGTCAATTTTTTAGGTCCAATTTTCAAAAATTTAGTGCGAATTTCTTAACAAAGCACACTTTTAAATCTTGACGTCGGACGAGAAGTTTTTAACGGGAAATTTAAATGATAAACGGTTTGATTTTGGCGAAATTTTATACAAAGTTTCTTATCAAAATAGCTCAAAAATTCAAAATTCCCCCCCCCCCCCTCCGTAAAGGTGCTAGGTAATTCGGGATTCGTTCTCAAAGCAGTATTCAAAGGATTGGTAGGAAAGCAAAATTCGTGCCATTTCACTCGGGCAAAAAGGCAAATGACTATGCTCGGAACCTTATTCTTCACATTGCTGGTCAAATACCAGATAAGGAAAACCCCATTTATGCAAAATTCTCGAGCTGTCGGAAGTGGTGAAAAACGGTAAAATAAAAAAAAATAGTTCATTGTCGAAAATGACCACTGTCGAAATTACTTACTGTCGGAATTACCGGACACGTCCGTAAAAGCTTTAGTCTTAAGAATGTCGCTGAAGCAAAAAATGCAACTTTCACAAAATTTTTAAAATGAATACTGTGAATATTTCAAACAATATTATTAAAATAAATTATTTAAAAAACAAATAATTTTTTAGTTCACATGAAAATTTTTCCGTTTTCCACTTTTCCGTTGATTTTCGAATATCGAAATTCCGAATGCCGAACAGCATAATAGAACAAAAAGCTCGAGTTCGACCAAAAAATTTACCAATACCCTACATATTACACCCAATCTGACCCCCATTTCGACCAATTTCGAACCCCGAACCCGGATTCAAACATTTTTTCGAAAAATAAAATAGTTTTTCTAGGGAATTTCTGGCGTAGAATCCGAATCTGACCTCCATTTTGCCCAATTCTAAATCCCGGACCCGAATTCATGCTTCTTCATTGCTTTTGAGCCCCAAAATTAATTTCTTAAAATTTTTGAATTTGAAAAAAATTGTTTTAATTCGGGTCCGGGTTCGAAATGGGGGTCAAATTGGGATTCTACACCCTTGTATACCCCTAATAAAAATTTTTTATCGATTTAGAAAAAAAAAATGTTTTTTTTTGACATTTCGTCATTTTTGTCTGAGTTGATATTTCATGGCTTTACATTATGTGGTTCCATGACTTTTCGTCAATGGACTTTTCGTCAACGGACTCTTCGTCAACGACTTTTCGGCAATGGACTCTTCGTCAACGACTTTTCGTCATTAGACTATTTGTCAACGACATTTCGTCAATAAGAAAGAATTAAAAAAACAACAAATTTTAATTAAATTTAAGCTAACACCAAATTTTCAAGTCTAGGGTTATTCGCGGCGAAGAAGCCGATTCTGACCTCCATTTCGACCAATTTCGAACTCCGGACCCGAATTCAAAGGTTTTTTGAAATTTCAAAAATTTTTCAGAAATCAATTTTAGCCTTCAAAAACACGCTAAAAATCATCCGAAAAGCTCAATTCGATCATTACTTGCTGTTTTCTTGTAATATGATGTTTTTGAATGATTTTGAGGCCTTTCTTGCATTTTTAAAATTTTTTTCAAAAAATCATAATGTTGAAATGATAATCAGCTGATTCATGTGATAATCTGTTGTCATATTCGTGATCAGCAACCTCGATAACCCCCGAGTACTTCTCAGAATTGCTTAAAACCCTTTTAAAATTTTTTTTTGTGCGACAAGTAAACTTAACTATTCCGAAAAATTGTGTTGACTTAAATTTAATTAAAATTTGTTGTTTTTTTAATTCTTTCTTATTGACGAAATGTCGTTGACAAATAGTCTAATGACGAAAAGTCGTTGACGAAGAGTCCATTGCCGAAAAGTCGTTGACGAAGAGTCCGTTGACGAAAAGTCCATTGACGAAAAGTCGTGCCACCCATTATGTTAGCGCACCAAAATCACTCATATAGGCTTTCAAAATTGCGAATTTGTCGATAGAAAATAAAAATTGGGAATTTAAATCCGTTTTTGGACCGGTTTAAAATTTTGAAAATTAAGGAAAAACGATAACAAAAGCCCCACCAAGCGGTTTGGTGTCTTAGTGGGTTTTCTTCCGACAAGTCTAATGTTGTGTGTCGGGTTTGAATCCGCTTGAGTGCAACACTAATTTATCATTTTCCTATACTCTCACATAATCTTCCATCAATAATAAAAATGTTTTAATAGTTTTTAAATATTTTTTAATTAAAATGCGAGCAAACCAAGAACTTTTGAAATAAATTCATCACATCTTCCTGAATCTTTCCTTCAATTTCCTTAATAAATGTTCAAAACATTTAGTAAAGCAGAATCTCAAAAAAAAAAAAGGATATGCAATGAGGAAGATATTTTTGAATAATGTTTTACCATTGAACATTACAAAAAAAAATTCTCCCTTAAAAAGTCCCGGTTGAAAATCTTGGTCCCGATCCCGGTTTTTTTGGTCCGGGTTTTTCCCAAAAGTCCCGGTCCCGTCCAACCCTAGTTCGAAGTCCGAACCGAACACTGACCATAAGAATTACCGAGAAGACAAACCACTGGACCATCTATTTACTTGGGTTTATTCTTGTAAGAAATATTGAAATTGTCACTCGTCGATGATCCCATCAAATATGCTTTTAAAAGCAATATTATTTTTATTTAGCATTCTTTTTTTTTTATTTGGACGAAACGCCCAAAGGTTGTGAAAACAAAAAATGGCTCTCTGCCAAAAGTTTGGTCGACTTTTGATCGGCGCTGAAGCCCGCTTCCTTGCGCTTACTGAGTAAGTTGATTGTTTTTGTTATTGCTTGGTTTTGGGCTTAACTAACTGTAAATCTAACAAATAAAAATGGAATAGTACGGATAGGGTTTGGTTAAAAATTTAAAGATTTTTGGTTGGAAGTGGAAAATGGTGCCAATTTGTGGTCAGGCTTTTTCTATTTAGCATAACAAATTTCTCGACAAGTCTTGATCAGTCGCCTGCTCCCAAGCAGATTCACTCTCGGCTTCCAGCAGGCTACAACGCGCCAAAACCTTTTGCACTTTTTACCAAGGATCAACGGACGGGACAAAGTGGAGGAGGCACTGAAATGGTGAAAATTGTTTCGACAAATTGGAAGAGTTTGAGTGAGGACGAAAAGCAGGTAGTGTCATCAAGTAAATTGAGACAAAAAATACTACAAAATTTAGAATTACTTTGAACGTGCCAAAAAGATCGGCGACGAGTTGAGGAACAATTTTGAAAAGCTCACAAATGAAGAGAAGAAAGATTTGTGGGATAAACATCGAGAAAAAAGGAACAAAAGTCGAAAAATGAGAATGAAGCTGAACGAGGTTTTATCGCATTTTTTTGAATGCTAAATATTTCAAACAATTTTCGTATATTCATTTAACACCATTTGAATGTTTTAGTTTTATGCGGAAACAAATCGTCCAAAGCTACCGTTGACATCGTTTTGGGTTTTCAAGAAAGAACGCTTTGAGAAGCAAACGGAACCAATCAAAACGAGTGACGAATGGAAGAAATTTTTCGCCGAGACGGGCCGACAATGGCAACAGATGACGGAGGCCGAAAAGCAGGTGCCATTTTTTTTGTTTTCTTTCACACTCAAAAATTATAAAATTGAACTTTTTTGGGCCTTTCTAATATTGGGTCATGGGCGGAGCCAGGGGGGCCTGTGGGGCCCGTCCCCCCTCCCCCGAAAATTTTTTTGAGAGAAAAAAAAACCAACGGGGGAACCCTTTTGTTTTTCAAAATTTTGTAATTTTTGGACCAAAATACACCCTTTAAGAATCGACTTTTGAATCCCCCCCCCCCCGAAAAAAATTCCTGGTCCCGCCCTTGTATTGGGTTGATTAAAAATCACTGAAAAATACAGTTTAAAAATGATTGTCGGCTTAAAGACTTTAAGCATTTTGGAAGGAGAGGAGGGGGGGGGGCTAAAAATTATTTTCAATTTTCTTGGCAATGGGCGTTAATCCCTTCCATCATTTTGTAGCCGTATGTTGACCAAGTGCAAGCCAATTTTGCGACGTATCGCGTGGAATTGGCGAAATGGAAGCAAAATCACGCGGATAAAATTAAGGCGTGGAAAGAGGCGAATAAGCCGAAGGCCAAAGATGCGCTTAAAGGCATTATTATGGGCTTCTTAAACTAAACCGGGGTGATTTTTTCAGAAAGGAATTTTGTCCAAGAATTTCCATGGATTCCTTTTTTTCAAAAACATTTTCTTTCCCGATTCTCTCAGCCAGACATAGACTCAATTCACCCAGGCACCCACCCTTTTTAAGAAGTGAAAGAAATCATTTTATGGTAATTTAGACAATGATTTTAACGGAATTGAAACCTTTTACCTGAAACCCCAATTCTTTCCGTCTTACTGTTCAATTTTCGAGCGAAAACTAAGGAAAATGTTGATCATAGGGGGAAATGACCCAAAACCACTTTTATAGGGTTTCTTATGCGCTAAAAACGAATAGGTGACTTAAAATTTTAGCGCGCTCGACCTTTAAACCGGTTTTTGAACGGTTTAAAATTCCCAAAAATGGAGATTTTTGGGTCATTTCCCTTCTGGGCCCTATGCTCAACATTTAGCAAGACTAATAATGGGTTGGCATCCCGCTAGGAATTGTTAGTAAAATGTGTATATAACTTGATTTTAGAAAAGCACCAGAAGACAGAGCAGGAGGAGAGGGAGGCTGAGGGTTATGTCGAGAATGCAGCACCGAAGATGACAGAAACGTAGAGACGAAGAAGGAAGACTATATTTGACAAGACCAAATGTACTACGATCTATTTATTTTTATTTATTTAAATTGGTATACCTATAGCTGAACGGTCAGCAGAATCACAAAATATGTGTATTCATTTTCAATAAAAAAGTGGAATTTATTTTCATCAACATTTGTCTCTATGTTCGTCCAGCCAAATTATCGCGATTTGTTAAATATAGCTCAATTTTGGAGCAGTACGAGTACGGATTTCTGCGAGAAATATTTCCGTCGATGTACTATTTTTATTATTATTTTAAGCGGAGAGTGCAAACACTCCGCAGCCCAAAAATTTGTTTACAATTTATTTGTGGGGAGGGGCGCTTGTGCATCAAACATTATAAGAATGCTTTGGCAACTCTTTGATGGGGTGTAAAAAGGGAGAGAGGCGATGGGTTGGACACGCACTCTCTCCCCCCGTCTCTCGTTTCTTTTCCACTCTCTCCGAACAACGGACTATTTTCTCAACAATAAATTTGTCCCAATTTATTTAAAATCTTCGAATTATTTATTATTGACTTTACCAAATCTTTGCAATAAAAGGGGCGAATAAAATTATGTAACTGACAAAAAAAAACGTTAAAAAATTACGAGGCAAATAAATATTTTCAAATGATCAAAATGCGTTGTGCAATTTTACGCATTTTCTTTGTGCCCGCCACCGTCGGATAATTTCTGAAATGAAAAAATTTGTTGGCACTTTTTTTGTTGTTAAATAATTTCCGAAAATTTTGACCCCATCAGTTCCCGTACGGTCTTCTCCAAATCGTCGGCAACATTTTTGACGCAATTTTTTTGGTTGTCAATTCGAAAAGTTTCAATGTAATCGTCCAAAGTGCTGAAGAACAAATCCTTTATGTCGTCAAACTAAAAGAACAAACCGAAAATTGATAATATAAATAAAATTATAATTAACATATTAAAAATTATTAATATAAATAAAAATGGATAATTAATTAATATAAATAAAATGATAAATTAACAATAAAAAAAATAATAATAAATTAACAATATAAAAAATGAATAAATTCATTAATATAAATAAACTTATAATTAATGTATAAAAAAACGAATAAATTAAAAATATAAATAAAATTATAATTAATAATATAAATAAAACAAAAACCAAATAAATTAATTAATATAAATAAAACAGATAAAATATTATTAATTCTTTTCGGATAAATTCACTTCTTCGTGCTCCCGGGGCGTAATGTGCAGCCAAAGTGCACAAACTGTGGAGGCCATCAGTAGTTTGAGTTGTTCAGTGTTATGCTTAAAAAAGAGGACTGAACAAAGATTTCTTGATCAATTCAAAAAAAAAATCTAAATTTTGATCAGTCCGCGCTCTACTTAAAGAGAGGTGATCAGACATTTTTGCACAATTTTTGCATTAAATTCTTTCGCACTTTTTGTGCACAATTCGGCTCCGACCGTCCGACAGTGTTGTCTTCATCGCATTTGACTTGCATCACGATCTCGAACGACTTAAAACATACAAAATCAAATGTATTGGAAAGTTTGCCAAAAATGCCGTCACCCGCCCCTCTCACCTCGGCACATTCGGACCTCAAATCGTCCAGCACTTGGCCCCAAAGTTCTTGGATAACAACATTTTGGCGTCCACTGTTCGACTCGTTCAGTTGCTGAAGCAAAAATGTGTTTAAAACCGACAAAAACATTTTGTTTTCAAACTCTCCGCACCACCTGCCGAACAGCTTGGCTGATGCGTTCGTGGAACTCACGGGTTTGCCGAACCTAGCGGGAATGTGTTTTTTGGTGTTGATGGTTCAATTTAGGGTTGGCACCCCGACATGTTCGGGGAGGGAAAAGTCGGGGATCGGGATTTGTCGGGGAATTACAAATTGTCGGGGTTGTCGGGGACTGTACATTGGGTATCGGGGTCGGCGACTGGTCCAAAATCGTCGGGGATTGGTCCAAAATCGTCGGGGATTGGTCCAAAATCGTCGGGGATTGGTCCAAAATCGTCGGGAATTGGTCCAAATCGTCGGGGATTGGGGTTTTCGGGGTCGGTGTGCCAATTAATTCAATTTTTAAAAATATGCGCTCCATTTTCAGCGCCGCACCTTCTCACGATAAACGTCCGCCAACACTTCCATTTCCGCGGCACTCAAATGGCCTCCCGTCGCGAGAAGCAATTGACAAAAGGTGTCCAACGCTTGGCCAATTTGGCCTTTTTTGTGCTGGTGCCGTGCCGACTTTAGCAAAAATTCCCTCAAAAAATCGTCCTCTGAATTAGGGAAAATATTTTTTCTTTTATCAATTTCTAAATTTTGCGAGTTTATTTTGGATCGCAAGACGACGACCTTCGCTCTTCCGCTTCTGTTCACGTTGAATGGAACGGATTAGCGTGTCAAAACTGTGCAAATAGTCTGAACAATTCTGTAAAAATAAAAATTAAATTCAAAAATTAAAATTTCCAATTTTCTGACCCTAATCTTTTCGGCCAACAGCGTACTCCGAAGACGGCACTCTTCCGTCAACGACTCCAATTTCCGCCGTTTTCGCCCGGAAATGCCACAAAACGAAGAGGAGTTGAGCGCATTTTGCCACCCAACTGCACAGTGCTGCAGTTTTTGCTTAAATTTGCATTATTTTTGTGACTTTTGGGACAACCGGTGGCAAAAGAAAATGCTGGAGTCCGGTTACGTGCCGGATTTGTGCCCCCACCTTCCCGAGACCCGGAATTCCTGGTTTAAAAGGTGTCCGGAGTCCAGTTACGTGCCGGATTTGTGCCCCCACCCCTCCGAGATCCGGAATTCCTGGTTAAAAATGTGTCCGGAGTCCGTTTACGTGCCGGATTTGTGCCCCCACCCCTCCGAGATCCGGAATTCCTGGTTTAAAAGGTGTCCGGAGTCCGTTTACGTGCCGGATTTGTGCCCCACCCTTCCGAGATCCGGAATTCCTGGTTTAAAAGGTGTCCGGAGTCCGGTTACGTGCCGGATTTGTTCCCTCCTCCCTCCGCCCACCCGATGTTCCGTCTCCAGCGCAGCCAACTGTTCTCTGAGTGCGCCGGCCAAAGTGTCAATTGGCCGTTGCATTGCGTCCAATTCGTCCAACCATCGACGGCGTTCAGTCGCAGAATCGGCAGAGCGCAACGGCGGTTCATCAACAGCATCACCGTCGTCAGCCTCATCAAACAGTTCAAGAAGGGTCTTAAATGTTTGGGAATTTTCAAGAAAAACAAAAAACAATTTCCACACCATTTCTTCCTCTGCCCCCGCGGCGAGAAGTTTTACGGTTGCGTCATTTGCCGACCCACGCCAACTTTTAAGTGCTTTTTTGTTGTGCAAAGCTTTTCGATAAAATTGGCGCAATTTGCTGCTGCGAACGCCCATTCTTTCTCTTCTCTTTTTTTCTTAATTTAAAATGAGAATTTAATTTATAAAAATTAACAATTCTTTTTAAAATTTATATTTAATTTTTAGACTGCTATTTTAACATATTTACAGATTTAAGACGGGGGCTCCTCGAACCCGAACCCCCGCAACATTTTTGGGCGGGGGTTTCGACCCCGAATCCTGAACTTTTCAAATTTTGGGGTTCCCCCAAAATTTCGGCATAGCAAATAAATAAATTGGAAGGTTTTATTTGAATCTCTTTAAATTTCTGTAAATTTGGCCAACAGCAGAAAAGTGACAAGATTTGTGGCCAAAAGGAAGCGCGAATTATGCAAATTTATGCATTTTGATGACCTCAGCGGTGACGTCGGACGATTAGGCTCCAAAAAATTAGCTGAAAATTGCACCCTTCATTTTGTTGAAAAGCTCAAAAATCGGACACAAAATCTATGCACATTATTTGCCTTACACAAATGGAGACAAATTCTGTCATTAATTACATACTTTTGAGGCAAAAAAAAAATTGGATTTTTGGAATCTCTCAAAAATGGCACAAAAAGTGTTGGGGTTGGCACTTGGGGGGGGGAGAGAATGAAATTAGGGGGGGGGGGGGATTTTTATTAGGGCGTGAAGGAAGTGGTCGAAAAAAATGGGACAATTCTGACAAAATGTTTTGAAAACATTGGGGGGGGGGCAAACTCAATTAAGGGCGTTAAGCGAAAAATGTTTGATATTTCATTTTGATTCACTGGCATTTATAAAATATTCAAAAAAATATTGTTTCAATTAGTCGCGCCGGAGGGGAGGGAACTTTCCAATGGAAGTTTTTTTTACGCAATAATTTTAAACTTTAAAAATTAATTAATGGACCCGTATATTTTTAGCAATTCCATTGACGGGCTTCTGTCATTAATTCCCTAATGGTTTTGGCATTTTTGCGGGGGCGTTGGAATGAATTTTCCGATATGGGCGCCCCACAGACTGACTGCATGGCATTCAGTACAGCCTTAAATTTACAAAAAAAATAATTTTAACAAAAAAATATGTAAAAATTCGGTTTTTTTTTTGTTCAAAATGTTTTGAAAAAAAAGCGAACACTTTTTTTTCTCTGTACACATTTCTTGAGCATTAAGCGGGCGGGGCCAAATGCTTTACGGCCGAAAACTTTGGCACCAAAAGCCGACGAAGCGGAAAATGACCCCTTAGGGGAGGGGCGAGGGGCCCGCTTATGATAAAAATGATGACGCGGGGAGAGAATGGCGGCGCCGGGGGGGGGGGGGGGGAGGGAGGTGCCCGGAGGCGACGACGCTGCGGGAAGCGGGACGCAACCGGAGACGGGAGGAATCGAGAATCTCGAGGTGGGAGAAGAAATTACATTAATTAAATGTCGTCCCCCGGAGGGAGGGGGCGGCGGCCGAGCAGCACAACAAACACTTCGAGCACAGCGGAAATTGCTGTTTTGAGGGACCAAAAAATGGAGCCATATTTGTATTTTGGGCCAAGTTTTGGCAATGGTATGGAATTGCGGTCCCGACGAAAAATTTTAAAAAAACTTTTAAATAATTAATATTTTAAATACCATGTTTTCAAGGGCAAAAATATGCGTAGAACACGAAACCGAACTCCGATTTTGCGAATGTTAAACCCCAAACCCGAAGTTCGAACATTTTTCGAAATTTTAAATGCAACCTTTTTCAAATTTTTAATAATTGCAAATTCTTTTATTTCTCATTACTACAAACATTTTCGTGCATTTTTTGATGGTTTTAAGCTTTTGGGTCATGCATAAATTATTTTTCACGTGGCTGAAATTTCAAAAATTGGTCGATTTCGGATTTGGGGTTCGACATTCGCAAAATCCGAGTTCAGATTCGTGTTCTACGCTTAGTTTTACCCTAAAAACATGCATCTGATTTTTTAAAGATTTTTTTCTTCGGGACCGCAATTCCATACCATTGCCCAAGTTTTAGGGAGTCCAAAAAAGTCCAGAAAATGGTTGATAAAATATATTTTCGGCGGATTAAAATTGACAAAGGCAAAAACAGTAACAAAAATAGCAAAAAAAAAAAAAAAAGTGCGGAAAATTGGAGCCAATTCTTCATGAAATTGTTCCCGTTCATCAACACCCATCACCATCATCTTCATCAAAGTCGTATTTGCTGTCCCCTTTCAGCAGGGTACACCGGATTCCCGGCATTCGTTCAGTGGGCATCCGTCGGCTGATCACTTCCGGCAATTTGACACCCTTTTGACGCTTAAAAATGGGAGGGGGGGTGGTGCAACAACAAATTTTAAATGCCCCCGGGGCTGACTGACCCCCGTCTGATGGGTCTCCAACAGAGCAATCATTGCACGGCTCGAGGCCAACCCAGTGCCGTTGCATGTGTGCACAAAACGAAGGGGGCCGCCACCGCCGCCGGGCCTAAATTGGGTGTGCTATGAAAAAGGAGAGAATTGCGTGGGGGGGGGGGGGGGGGGGGGGAGCACATTTCATGTTCAAAAATGCACATAAAAAATGAATGGGAGTAAAGGCCATAGGTCAACAACCGAATAACGGACGTGTACGTCACGGGCGCGGGGCATCCACCATCTTAACCACAGGCACGTATTTAGGATTTGCTTTGGGGAAGGGGGGGGGTACCAAAAAAAGCGATTTTTAGGGGTGTATATTTTTGCGCTTTTTGTCGCAATTTCCAAAAATGCAAAAAAAAATTTTTTGAGAGTTCTGCTTTACTTCTGAGGAGGGAGGGGGGGGGTACCGTATATGCTCTTTTAATCCCCCATGGGGGATTAATTTCCAACCTTCTTAGAGAGTGGGGGATTATTAGAGAGTGGGGGATTATTGGAGAGTGGGGGATTATTTTTCAAATTGTTTGTCGACTGCCCTGACAACAGATGCATTGAGACGAAGGGAGCAAAAGAAGTAAACTCAACTTTTTTAAAGAAACCCATTTTTTGCATTAGGTGATGGTCGTGACAACTGGGCACGAGAAAATGCGTGTCACTGTCTGTCTGACAGCCCGCAATGATGGAAGAAAGCTGGCGCCATATGTGCTCGTCAACAGAAAACGCCCACTGCCGAAGATTGTTGAGCAGTTCAGAGGGAAGTTGAGCATAAACTTCGCTGGTTCAACCTGGATGAATGACGGCACAACGGAGGACTACCTGCACAAAATCATCGGGCTGAAGCTGTTCGGCGGAAAGCGCTTGCTCGTGTGGGATGCATTCGGGAGTCACAAAAGCGCGGGTACTACAAAGGTTTTGAAGGAGCTGGGCGTTGAAGCGGCGTACATTCCAGGCGGCTGCACCAAATTCATTCAGGTAATTTTTTTCGCTTTTAAATAAATTTCATCTTATTCTGCAGGCACCCGACGTTTGCTGGAACAAACCTTTTAAGGAGCGGATCCGACACTACTACAGTTTGTGGATCACAAATGGCGACAGGCAGGAGTACACCGCTGCTGGAAACCCGAAGGCTCCGGCTTTGGAAGTCGTTCTGGATTGGGTGGACCGATCATGGCAGGAGCTGTCCAAAGAGATGATCATCAAGTCATTTGAAGGTTTGCACACTTCGGTATTTTAACCATTATCAATATACAATAAAGTGTGTGGTCTTGCCACGACGAGCGACGGATATGGAGACGATCGCATCAACTGCTTCAAGCCGGATGGATCAATCGGAACACGAGGAATTGACCTTCTTCGTGAGTTCAGAGGCAAAGAGACAATGAAGGACGGACGAAATGATGTGGAAGAAGCGGGGTTGTCGGAAGATGAGAATAATGTGGAGCTTAGTGGTGTTGGCGAAGACGATGAATTATTTTTTCAAATTTAGAACACTCCTCATGGTTTATCCATTTTCCCCGTTACATCTTACCAAATTTTACTCAGTGAAAAAAGGCGATAAAATTAATTCGAATTTTTAAAAGAGGTGGGGGATTATTAGAGAGTGGGAGATTATTAGAGAGAGGGGGATTATTTTCCAACCTTCTCAGAGAGTGGGGGATTATTAGAGAGTGGGGGATTATTGGAGAGTGGGGGATTAAAAGAGCATATACGGTAGGCGGTGCCGATAGGCGCCGCCGAGAAAAATTTTGGAATTTTTGACTCAATTTGTTATTAAGAAAATTGATCCAAGATTACGAATTTTGTAAATCATAATTTCCGTTTGGGGGGGGGGGTACGTGACCTCCCCCCTAAATACGTGCCTGCTTAACCATGTATGGGCCCGCTTTCCGGTACCGGTATCCGGTTTGGGTTGTTTAAGGTCGGCTAACCGGAACCGATAACCGGTCGGTTAAAGCACTCCCCCCCCAAAGATCGTTCAAATCTTAACAAAGATTCATTTTCCCTGGAGGCGTCGTCTTGCCCTCTTTGTACCGCACCTGTACTTGCACTGCAGCCGTCGTGCCTGAAAATCAGTGCAGTTTGACGCGCTCGCAAGCTCGCCCCAGCAGTTTCGGCCCGGCATCCACGCTTCCAAGTCAAACTTTCGGGCGGCCGGCGCGCCCAACTCTTCGGTTGGCATGTCGAGCACCCTAAAAAGTGAAGCACAACACATTTCTGTTGTTTGTTTGTTTGTTTGTTGCACACCGGTAACGGAGTTGAAGTGAGTCAATAAGGGACTGCTGAAGACGTACAATGCGCTGCAGTTCAGCAACACTTTGACGTTCCGTGCACACCGCAAACAATTCAATCTTTAAAAGTCAAATAAAAATGGAAATTGTTGGGACATTTAAGCAACAAAAAAAATATATATATAAAGATTTTAATGATCAGAGGCGGGCCTGGACCTGAACCCAGGTCTGGATTTTTGTCCAGAAAATCAGGTCCAGAGGCACCTCCCTAAAACCCAGGTCCAGGCTTTTTCAAAATGTCCGGTCTCATTAATGATTAAACCCCCCGACCACCTTGTTGAACTCGTGCACCCGATAAAGGCCAGAGTCCATTTGGTTCGACGCCAGTTCAGGCCGAAAGCAGCGGCTTTGGGCCATAAAGTAAGCGGGCAGCTCGCACTCATCAAACACACGACCTTTAAGCCTGCAAATTTTGGGGGGGGGGGAAATTTCCACAATAAAAATTTTAAAAAATAAATTCGACTTGTGCGCTATGCCCATTTCGGCGGTGCCGGACAGACATAAACCGTTGTAATTATTTGCACGAAGCTCATCCGACGGATGTTCATCTCCAGGTTGGCCCCCAACGGCGGCGGCAGCGTCAACACTGTCAAAAGAAAATTGAAACAAAAATTTCGTCCCCCCAAAAATCGCACTCGGCTGTCAAATCATCGTCAAATTTGAGTTGATGTGCGCGAAAAACGCGGTACTGAATGGGCGGTGAACAATTGTCGGCCCGTTGTTGAACGCCGCAGGCGCGTGTTGTGGAAACCTTTAGGAAAATGTGCAAAAAAAATGTTTTTTTTTTGAATATTTCTGGGGGACACACACGCACCGGAAGAATGTCATCAACATTCACCAACTCCACACGAGCAATGCCTTTTCCCTCTTCGAGACGAAGCTGTTCATACAGAAAATCGAACGCATGGTCCATCAACGACTGTTCAATGAGGGCCAGGGGGCCTAAATCAGGGGCGTAGCCACAGGAAAAATTTTCGGAGGGGGAAATTTGTCCATCTGAGCGCCAGGAGCGGCCCGGGAGAATTTTTTGATTTTTGATTGCAATTTGGTCGAAAAATTGTAAAAGTGCAAACCCTCTCTTGTTTTTGTCCTCCCCCCCTGGCCTAAATGGATTTTTTCTTTCCAAAACGTGCCTTAGGGGGGGGGGGGGGTTCGGGTTGGGGCTCAATGTAATTTTTTTGAGAGAAATGCTTTGAACAGGTTGAAGAATGTGCCCACCAAACAGAGCGTAGCTTCGGCCCCCACTGCCCGCCCTCGGGTAGCGCAGCGAGTGCCATCCGCTGACCATTGCTTCGGCTGCGTACGCCGTCGCCTTGCTGTCCCCGCCGGAGGGCATTTCTGGGCCAACCAGCGCAACACAACGGGCGGCGGACGCGTCCCCAACGGGCGCCTCGGGGTCCGAAATGTTTGGCAACAGAGCGGCCTCAGCATAAAACTGAAAATTTTGTTTTTTAAAATAAATTGTTGTTACTTACTATTTCAAAACCAAATCGTTGTGCACAGTAGAGCACGGACGAATCGAGATTCTCGATCAAAATCTCGGTAAAACTCGATCTTTTTTGAGATTCTCGACGTATCTCGACCGACAATTTGGGCTCTACCGAGAATTTCCGAGATTTATCGAATCAAATCTCGATCGGGGTCCTCAAATCCGGGCTCTTCTTCACCGCCCCCAGCCCAAACCTGGTCCCAAAGTTTGCGCAATTCGTCAGAAGTCCCGGCACGCGTTGCTGCAGCATCGCCGGAGGGGGTAAACGGTGCAAAATGTTGCTGCAGCCGTGTCCAAAGGGAGCGCACGCGTTGCAAGTCGCCAATGCCCTTGCGGCAACGAATGTTCTCCTCAATTTGCGCGGCATTGGCGTCGTCAAGCAAAAACTCAAAGTCCAAGTCGGGCCGAGCGGAGGACGAAACTGAAGCAGTAAATAAATAAATTGGTAAAAAAAAAATATAATTTGTCAAACGCTACCGGATTGCCGCCATCCACTGAATGCGTTTGGTGCCGAGTTTGGTTCCGGTGCTGAACAAAAATGGCGTCCCCGGAACTCAGAAGATTCTTAACAAAACAAAAAAAAAATCCAAAAAAGAATTAAAACGAGTAGAGGACACGGAGTTTTAGGGCCCAGGTTCAATGGCACCTTTCAGGCATACCCGTAACTTTGGGGGGTTTTAAATTGAAAAAACTTAAATTTATTTTTTCCAAGAGAATAAAAAAGAAAATTTTCCAGCTCCTCGTGTCAAGCAAATACTGCAGTTTCGGACCAGTTTTCTTAACAAATTTCGTCAATTTTACATCATTTCTTACGGCAGAGCCTATCGGCAACGTCGAAATAAGCACTTTTTCTTCTCTTTTTTTTTGTATTCGAACACCCCCCCCCCCGTTTCTTGTTATGGGCTTACTCTCATTCCCACGTTCATCAGAGGTCCGTGACTTTAAAAATTCCCATCTCTTATCAAAATGTACACTTTTTTTTTAAAGCAAAAATGCGTTACTCGCTGCTGTTGTTGTCCGTCGTTTGGCTGCAAGAAGGACGCCACCAACCCACCATTTTCTGTTGTTGTTCATGTTTATTATGAATCAGCAAAAAATTTGAAGAGTAACGAAACAAACAATCAAAAATAAAACCCTTTTTTTAAAAATTCTTTTGGGGTCAATTTATATTCTCGGTAATGTGTATGAAAGAAACATAAATTGTTACAAAAACACAATACAAAAATGAAAAACGGCGCGACACAATAATCAAATAAAAAAAACAATAAATATAAGCGGGAGAGATTTTTTTTGTTTTGTTTTTTAAATTTCTAGTAAATATTGCGAGTCATTTTTGTTGTGGCGGCGGCCTCTTCGCAGCAGCAGCATTTTGAAAGCCCAAAACACGGCGTTGAACCAACGACAGCTGAGCCCGACAATGTTGAAACTTAAAATTATGCATTTTTTAAAAATAAAATAGCCAAATTCAACAACACAAAATTTTCCTGACAAATATTTTGCTTTATCAATCAAAAAAACTCCCACATAAATAGACCCGTATTGGCGCTCGCCCGTCCACAAGTTGAGTTTGTTCAAATTTGTTCAGCGTTTCATTCATTCGAATAATCTAAAATTGGAAAAAAATATTCTATTTGGCCATCATTTAGCTGACGAATCACAATGGTATTTGTTGTTCTCCTCAACTTTTGTGTTCAAAGAAATTTTGGAAATTGAAATTGCCGCTCAATTTGATGTTTTTTGATGATAATGGGCACACAACAAAATTTTGGGCTAAAAATATTTGCCCTCTCCAACAACACCTTTTGCTCCAGTTCAGGAGTCCGAGCAGGAAAACAGTGCCAAAAATGTCGAAGCAGTTCAGCCAGGCAGGCGTGGACTGTGCGAATTTGTTCAACATCGGATTTGCTCAAATCCTTACAAATGCCGGGTTTTTAATAAATATTAAAAAAAAACAACAACAAACACCTTAAAACTGACGGCCACCGCTGTGTCGGTTTCTGCTCGTTCCGTCGCCTCATCGAAATCGTCCAAATGCTGCGCAGTCAGCAGATCAAAAAAGTTGATTTGGTTTTTCTGAAGGAAGGCGTGTGTTTCAGGGCTGTAAAACCGAATTACAAAAAAAAAATGTCCGGAAATCGGAATTCCGGCTGCTTAAAAACGTCCGAAAATAAAAAATTTCAAATTTTGAAAAAATTTATAGCAAAAAAATAATTACAAAAATTGCCAAATTATTTTCACTTTTCTCCAACATATTTTTTTAAAGATTTTAACGATTTATTGTCTGGAAAACGGAACCAATTTGGAGTTTATCCACCATAAGTCCACACACATCCCTGCTCGCAAACACAAGGAGGACAGAGCGTCCAAAAACCCCAAAAAAACGAACCCAAAACTTTGCAGACACTCTGTGAGCATGTAAAATTCGGCCATTGAACCCCGGCATTTTCTTTAACCGTCCCCCCCCCCCCCAACGAACGATTGGGTAGTGTCCATTATTTGCCCCCCTACCTCTTCCAGAACGCTTCCGCTTTCGTTCAGTGCTTGCGTGAGCGCTGCTTTTGCTCGTCCCATTTCGTCAGCGGTCGGCGGCTTGGCAAAATGTTTGGGCACATTGTAAGCGGCCAGCGGGCAAAAATCGTCCCGGACAATGTCCAGCTCGGCAAGTTCGTTGCTCTGAACGTTTTTTTTGCCCATTCACATTATTAATATTTATGAGTTTAAATTTTTTTGCCGCACTTCCAATTCGAGTACATATTCCTCGGACGACGATGGACGCTCTTGTTGGTGTTGACCATTCCTTTCCATGTCTCCCTAAATTTTGCAGCACGTTCATTTCTGCTCCCGAAAAACATTTGAAAAAAAAAATTCAACAAAAAGCGGCGTACATTTTGTGCTGTCCCTGCCCCCGTTGGCGCTTCGCCAAGCCGCCGTCGTTCCTCGTCCGCCTCTGCCGTCGTCTCCAGCACCCGTTCGGAGTGGTAGTTGCACCGGCGGACCAACAACCGCTTGGCAACGGTGGAGCCACGGAGAGAAATTCGAGCAGAACGCTAAAAAAACAACAACAAAAAAAAAATGCAAGCCAATTCAAATGCGCATTGCGCACACGACCGACCGACCGACCATTTCCGAGAGAATGCCAAAATCCTCGTCAATATACGAAAAGTCCAAATGCCTTTTGAGCGATCGTTGTCCCTTTGCAATGAGTTCGGCCATGTCTTAAAGAAATGTTTAGTTACTACAAAATTAAAAAAAAAAAGGTTTTTTTTTTCGTTTAAAATCTAATGAAGGTGGAATGTGTACAATTTTTTCATTTGCTTCACCTTTTTCATCCATTTTGATACAGTCCGTAAAAGGATCGTCCGTCAATGTGCTGCCAGTCTTCGACGTGCTCGGCATGTCGGCAGGAGTGTTGCGCGCCCGATGAAAATAGTGGGACTGGAAGAAACGTGACCAAAACTCCTGCTCGCTCAGTTCGTGCGGGACCAACTCCAAATGCTTGCGTTCAACTGAATGGGGGCGAAGGATGGTTGATGTGCCAACTCCGTTTTTTGTAATTGGTCCCAAAATTGTTCAATTTCTTAAAATTTTGGACAATTTTCATCCAAAAAAACAATTTTTAAAGGTCAAAATATCAAATAGATTGTTTTTTTCATTTTGAGTATGATTAAGTGTACCGGCGGGGTACGTGCGAAAAATGGCTTGAATGGTTTCGGTGGTCAAATTCAGTCGAATGCCGTTGATGCCTTCGGACTGAACAATGGAACTCAAAAAACCGGCTGAAACACCGACGCGTTGCTGTTCACCGTTCGCGTCAGTGCCATTGGTGTCCTTGTCGTCCTGAAATTTTGACGGCACTTTTCCCCAAATTCTTCACGAATTCAACAAAACCGTTTTATAATGAAATGACCAAAAGTCTTGTGGAGTGATCAGTTTCGAGGCCACCAAGTGCTTGTACATGTCCCACAGGTGCGTGTTCTGCTGCAAAATGTGCTGTTTGGCTTCGCGTTCGCGATCCGTGCCGCCCTTAGCCGACTGTTGAGCCATCTTCAGAAACAATGAAAGTGGCATTTTAATTCAATTTTATGTTTTTTGCAAACAATTTTGTAAAGCGTTTGGCTATTTTTGTAAATTGAAAAGCGTACATTAATTTTAAAAAAATTAAAATAAATGCCTGATTGACAAGCTGACGGTGTCGGACCAGTGCCTGCTGTAACATTTCCTTGACCAGGTCCCGCTCGGCAAAAAGCTGTTCCTGACTGTGTGCCGGGTTCATGAACACAAAGGTGGCCACGTCTTCGTTGAACATGCACAGCTGGAGTTGCACCTTTGGCTTGTTTGGTGGCGAAATACGTTGCCCTTAAATCAAATCAAAAACTTTTTTTGAATTTTGAGAATTTAAAGTTTTTGGGTCCCAAAATTTCCAGTTTTCAGTAAATTTGCACTCTCTGTGAGTGAATGCACCGAACCTTTGACTTTGGAGAATGGCACCAAAAGTTGGTCGTCCTTCTCCAATTCGCTGCTCCATTGAATTCGGTCGTCGTGAATGCAAAGTGAGCCAAGCGGAGACTTTCCGGGGCCAGCCTTTCGATACTTAACACAATCCACTTTCAGCAGAAGACCCGGCTGCTGCACAGCTTTATTTTTCGGATCACTCATTTTTCACTGCCCAGCCTAAAATTTTGTAAACGTTCAAAAATGGCAGGGCATGGTGAAGGAAAATAAAGGCATTTTGGTCTTTTTGTTGTACAAAACGGTTTCCATTTGGGTAATAGTAGTTTAGTTTCGTGTCCGGACAAGTCGGCTACGGACAACTCGGCTACGGACGACATTTTTTTGTTACAACTTTTTTCAGACTACTCAAAATGATTAGCTTTCTTTTGTAATATTATTCAGCTCAACGAGAGCTTTCGATTGATAGTAATTTCTTCTGATTTTGTTGGCTTGCAAAAAAGTTAGAACTTGAAAAGCAGTTCATCTCCTATAAACTCGCCCTTTCCTGTCCTAACTTTGGTTATGCTCAAGCTAGCTAGTTGTAATTAGTATCAATCGAAAGCTTTCGTTGAGCTGAGTAATATTCCGAACCCCGGACCCGAATTCGAACAATTTTTTCAAAATTCAAATTTAAAAAAAAAAATTAATTTTAGCCAAAAACTCATTCAAAAAGCATAAATTCGATCATTACTTGCCTTTTCGTTGTAAGTTTGTGCTTTTTGAATGAGGCCAAAATTTATTTTAAAAAACTTGAATTTTTGAAAAATTGTTCGAATTCGGGTCCGGGGTTCGAAATTGCTCAAAATGGAGTTGATATTCGGAATCCACGGCCCGAACACCACCAAGAAACTCATTTTTATCAACTTTGAAAAACAATTCTTTTTTTGTTTTAAAAAGGGGGGCTATAAACTAAACTATTACCTCCATTTGTATTAAATAACTTTCTTTGCGATTTGTCCAATCGCTTGATTTTGCTTGCCGAGATACTTCAACTACACACAGCGGCTCAATTTTGGGGCTCTAGTTCGGAAAAGATTTAAATTTTGGCCTAGTGGTCTGTGTGCTTGTTAAAAAAAAACGGTTGAGGGTTCGAATCCCCTCCATGTAATTAATAATTTTCGCTAAATTTAATCAATTTTCATTTAATTGGAAAGAGCCAAATTCCGTAATTGCTTCATACCCACCCAATCCAAACAAGTCGGTATCAATTGAAAGCTCATGATGAGTAGAACCTATTTGTAAGCATAAGCTAAACTATTTGATGCTACTGAAAAAAGTTATTATGCCATAAGCCAATTTGCAAATTATTTTTTCAAGGCTTTCAGACCTTACGAATCGCTTAGCTTTTGCTTGGTGAAAGATTCTAGAACATTCGGGCCTTCGATTAATATCTTGATCATCTGATTTGGATTGAATTGGAAAAAGTTATAACTGTCGGCACACATTGGCACATTGATTTTGGCCTAATGACTATAATGCTCTTCAAACTTAATCGAATCAGATAAATTTGGTATTTGAAAGCTCAGATTATTTATAAAATATGTTCTAGTGGAAAAAAATGATGGGCTCGTTTAAAAAAAAAGTTGAAAGGCCAAATTGGCCAAAATTTGGGTGTTTCTGTTTTTGGGTCTAACTTTCTTGAGAGCTATCCAATCGTTTAGATCTTGCTTACAAATAGCTTATACGAATCAAGGGCTTTCGAATGGTACTAAATTCAAACACCCTTCTTTCCGCTAAGCTTAGCTAATAATTTCCTTTTTGCCATACTATCTATAAAAAATAAAATTATGCACATTTTTACCACTATCTCATAAATGGATGCATTAGCGAAAAAAGTGATGCATTAATGATTCATTATTTTCTTCTCGAGGGATGTTGAAAGTTTGAGACGGATCTGCCGTATACAAATGAAGTTAAGCGTATCGAAGTGCGTCATGCTTTTTTTATTGGTTAAAAATGTTGAGAGAGAACGTCAAACGAGAGAAAGTTAAAGAAAGAAAGGAAAATTGTTTAAATTTCTCGCACTCTCTATTTATTGGCACACATCTCATTTTTTTGAGCCGCTGTGTATAGGTAATGCTTCTTGGAACCAACCAAACTAAATGAATTTGGTACGAATCGAAAGCTATATGTTAAACCTTGAAAACTTATAGTCAAAATACATAAGATTTCTTTTTGGTAACTTTCGATCGTGGATTCCTTACCATGAGAGAAGCCCAAAAATAGTAGTTGAAATATTTTGGGGGTATTTTTTAGGGACGAAACCCATAAACGAAGTGGAAGAGAGTATGCGAGGGGGGCAGAGAATGTGATGAAAAATTGGGTGATCGTTTTGTGCCCGGAGGGGAGGCAAGGGCAAAAGATGCAAAGTGAATGAATAAGTAAATATGTGAAGATGGGGGGGGGGTGCGAGGGGTGCAGAGATGAGCAATTAGATTAACAAAAATTAAATATTTTGGGCCTCAAACTCTTCTACCCGAATCTCATACATCTCAAACATGGTCTAAATCGTATTTGTGAACAAATTCGGATGCGCTTTACGCCGGAAAATATCGAAAAATTTTTGATTTGTAACTGCATTAAGCATTTTTTTTGTTTGTTAAAACCTTCGGTAAAAAATTTTATTTACCTATTTTTGTGCCTATTTGAGGATTTTTGTGCCTATTTGTAGATTTTTGTGCCTATTTGAAGATTTTTGTGCCTATTTGAGGATTTTTGTACCTATTTCATGCCTATTTTAGAACTTTTTTTGTGCCTATTTAGGCGCCTATTTTGCAATTTTTCGTGCCTAATAGTAGCAGCCCTGTTCATGTAGTGTCTGCAAAAACGAGGGTTAGAGAGTCGGTTCCTCCACCCCCCCCCTTTTTCAGTCTATAAAAAGTTTTTGAAAGTGAAATTTTTTTGTTTAAAATTTTGAAAGTGCTCCAAAAGGACTGTTCTGCTAACTGAGAGTCGGTGAAGGTCAGCGGATGGCAAAAGTGCCAGCTTTGTTAGCCAAATGTGCAACAAAACGACGCGGAAATATTTTATTTTATTTAAATTTAAAAATGTTGCAAAAAGTTGTTTTAATTTACCTGCTGGAGTATTCTGGCAATAACTTTTTTGAACATTGTCCAATCGCAAAGTTTTAGCGTAATGATAGCTTTATCTCAACAAGAGCTTTCGAATGGTTTTTAGAAAATTTGAATCGGTAAGTTTAAAGTCAGTGTATTTCCCCGGTCTGGATTTGAGTCCGTATGCCGAAAAAAAGCCCTAAAATATTTTTTAAAACCAATAAACAACTTTATTTAAAAGAGATAAAATCTGTATTTTTTTATAAACAAATTTGCTTTCTCGATTTATGCTAATTTTCTCACAGATTGCTGCATAAAAAATTACACTGACTTTAATTCAAAGATATTTATTCAAAAAATCAAAAATTTAAAATTTATGTCAGGTGAAAGAGCAGATTTTATTTTATTAGCCCACTCTTGAGTTTATTTTTAATGACTTTTAAATATTTTTAAATTAATTTTAAAGGAAGCTAGGTCGAGTGCTTACCCTGGTCCGACCCAGGGTAGCCATCTTACCCGCAGCTAAGGGTAACCTAACCCGTTACTCGATTCTTTGAATACGGGTAGAAAGTCCCGCGACCTCGTGACTATAGGATGCAAAGAAGCGCATTTGTAGAAACTATAAGCTTTTTATAGGGACCAGAAGAATTCTAGGTGGTTGTCTGTGATGTCTAACAATTATGCATTATACTCAACTAAACATACGAATACTGTAAACAACATAGTGTAAGGATGAGAGAATTCCGCTGGTTGGACGAGAACGGTTAAAACGCCTATGGCGGGGGCAAAAGATCATCCATAAAGAAGAAGGCAAATGGGACGCCCCGGTAGCTCAGTTGGAAAGCTGCCCACGGATTGGGTGGAGGACGTAGGTTCGAGTCCCACCCGGGGCTAACATTTTGCCTATTTTTTACTGGTAGCACCGGATGGTTGCCCAACCGTCGCCAGCGAAGCGATCGATGTGAGATCGATCGATGGACCGAGGGCCCGGTCCCGTTGAGGATGGAGCTGTAAGGATGAGAGAGAATTCCGCTGGTTGGACGAGAACGATTAAAACGCCTATGGCGGGGGCAAAAGATCATCCATAAAGAAGAAGGCAAATGGGACGCCCCGGTAGCTCAGTTGGAAGAGCTGCCCACGGATTGGTTGGAGGACGTGGGTTCGAGTCCCACCTGGGGCTAACATTTTGCCTATTCTTTACTATAGAGTTTATAGGATGCAAAGAAGCGCATTTTTGGAAATTATAAGCTTTTGGAATTAAAAGATTGAACAGTGTTCGCGATCAGTCAATTGGAACCAAAAGATTGGACAGTGTTTGATCAAACCAAAAGATTGGGCAGTGTTCGATCAGTCAATTGGAATCAAAATATTGGGCAGTGTATCGATCAGTCTCCCCTCGCTCATTTGCCCTCTCCCTCCAGTTCGACGACGTCTCTGTCTCCCTTTCGACAAAGCTCAACAATCTTTCAACATCAATGCCGCCCTCTTTGACGATCAGCGGGAGGAGGAAGGTCGGGGCGGAGTCCGTGGCACCAAAGGGACCTCGGGAGAAGTGTCATTTCTGGAATAAAGAATGTCAAAAGAGTACAGGCGAAATTTAACACCTAAAACCTGTAAAATAGCTATTTAAAAAAAGTTGCCACTTTTTAATATCTATAGACGTCGATGCTGACTGTGAGTTGGGCACATTAAACACCAAGAAAATTGTTTGAATTTGCGCAGCCGCCCGCCATTCTCTAACGTCGTTCTGAAATTGAATTATTACAAAAATATAATAGCTTTCAGAAATTTTTCACTAATCAAGTTCAGATCTTTTTTTTAGTAAAAAACAATCAAAAAACCGGGTTTTAAGAGGTACTAATTTGGCGTTATGATTTGCACAAATATTCTTAAAACCGAAACCGGCGCGGTGAAGTAGAAGATTCATGACGAGGCGGCTAACCCGACCGTTGCAATCCATAAATGGATGCAACAGTAACTAAATTGTAATAAAAGATATTTTAATTTAAAGTAAATCATAATTAATATTTTTAATTTAACTCACCAGCTTGTGCATCGCGTGTGTTGCCAGCCAGACAATGCTCATGCCTTGCCCTTGCCTGTTCAGTTTCTCCTGCTCATTTATCCATGCGACCAGATCACGCATTTTGCCTGGGACCTCAGCCGGCCCTGTTGGAATAATGAAGTCTCCGACCCAGACGATGCATTCGCGGAACTTTCCTGCCCAGAAGGTATTTCCGGCGATGCTGCGATGGAGGTCACAAATATTCTGAATAAAATAATCTGGCTTATATAAATTGTGGTTTTTGGCGCAAAATTTTTTTGTTCTCAGCTTAAGAGAGGAATTGATTGGTAGTATTTTTATTTGGTTCTAAACCAGTCCCACAATTCTAGCTAATTAAAAAAAGAGGGAAGGGAAGGGGGGAGAGGAGGAGGGAGTGGGGGGGGGGGAGGGAAGGGAAGGGGAAGAGGAGGAGGGCGGGGGGGGACGGCAAAAGATGCAAAATGAATGAATAAGTAAATATTGAAGATGGCGGGAGGGGGGGGGGGAGAGGAGGAGGGGGGGGGGGAAGGAAGTGGGAGAAGGGGATGGGGGGGGTGCAAAGTGAATGAATAAGTAAATATGTGAAGATGGGGGGGGAGAGGAGGGTGGGGGAAGGGAAGTGGGAGAGGGGGGAGGGGGGTGAGGGAGGGAAGGGAAGGGGAAGAGGGGGAGAGGGAAGGGCAAAAGATGCAAAGTGAATGAATAAGTACATATGTGAAGATGGGGGGGGGGAGAGGAGGAGGAGGGGGAAGGGCAAAAGATGCAAAATGAATGAATAAGTAATTATGTGAAGATGGGGTGGGGGGGTAGGGGTCGTTTGAGTCTGGCCGGTTGAGTCTGGTGGCCGGTTGAGTCTGGCCGGTTGAGTCTGGTGGCCAGTTGAGTCTGCCCGGTTGAGTCTGGTTAGAAGGAAAAAAAGTTACAATATTTTGGAAATTAAATTTTCTGAACCGGTTTCAATAACCGTTTAAATATTATAAAGGCTTCCTTAACCAGTTTAAAAAACGGTATAAATGCTTTGCTACAACATTCTTCATCAAAATTCGGTTTCAGCACCAAAACAAACCTAAAGTATTTTTTTCGAGCCTAAAATAAGCCTTTATAATATTTAAACGGTTATTGAAACCGGTTCAGAAAATTTAATTTCCAAAATATTGTAACTTTTTTTCCTTCTAACCAGACTCAACCGGCCAGACTCAACCGGCCAGGCTCAACTGGCCCAGACTCAACCGGCCAGACTCAACTGGCCTAGACTCAACCGGCAGACTCAAATTAGCACATATTTACTGACATATTTAATAGCACACAATGCCACTTTTCAAAAAATTCCTTAAGAAAAATGCAATAAAAACAAAAATGCAGCCTTAAAAATCAACTTTTCCAAAGTTTGAAAAAAATGCACCTTTAAAAATGGACCTTTTTTCGAGACCTAAAAAAATCTGCACCAAAAAATAGAAATTAAAAATTTTGACAAGGCTTTTGATTTGCAATTGTTACCACAAAAACGAAATTTATTGATTATTTTTTAAATAAAATTTTTTTTGATCAATTTACACCCCTAAATCTCCAATTTTAGCATTTTTTTAGCACATAAAAACATACTTATTTTGGGTTTTTTAGCACATATAAATCCCAGCTCTAATTATATTTTTTCTACACACTTTTTATTAAAATGAATACATACATAATAATACAATATATGAGGATTGTTTTTTTTTCGACATCAATATTCGACTCTTTGGTTTTGTGAGGTTTCTTTCCTGCCCAAATAGGTTGAAATCGCCAGAAACATGCGCTGAATAGCTTCTTCGTCTACGTCCCTGTCGTCGCTGCTCCGTTCTCTTTTCTCGACTTAAAATAGGAGCCAATTGTAATGTGGAGAGCAAGACGTAGAGGCCGACCTGGACCTGGATTTTTCCGGATACGCCTCCGGGTTTCTTCCATATTAAGACTATTTTAACAAAACCCACTAAAAATTTGGTCCATTTTGTGATTGTTTAAAGTTCCATAATATTTTGAACTCTAATATTTTTCTGCCGGCGCCATCAGCACCGCCTCCCCGCTAAAAAGCAAAAATGAATAAACATTGAATTTATAAGCTGTTTTCTGAGATTGTTTTCCTTACCCAAATGGGTTGAATCTTCCAAAAGCATTTGGTGAATGGCTTCTTTTTCGTCTACGTCCCTGTCGCCGTCGATGTTCCAATCAAAGAGGGCCTCGGTGAATTGAGCGTCCCTGGCTGAGAGAAACGGGAAATAAAATGGTTTTTTTTAAATAAAGGGACCAATGGAAATTCAGAGACAAAATGGACAAATCATCTCAATTAGTTGAAGCCCATAATAATGCCTTTTTGCGTAGCTTTGGCCTTCGCCTCTTTCCACGCCCGAATTTCATTCGCATATTTTCGCTTCCATTCCGCCATTTCCACGCGAAACTTCGCAATATTGCATTGCCCCTGGACGACATACGGCTATAAAATTATGGAGGCATTAGCGCATTCTCAAGAAAATAGACATAATTTTATCCTGGCACCCCCAAAATGCTAAAATGAACGATGGAAAATTTTAAGGCGATAATCATTTTCAAACTGTATTTGTCAGTGGTTTTGAATCAACCCAATATTAGAAAGGTCCAAAAAGTTCAATTTTATAATTTTTGAGCGTGAAAGAAAACAAAAAAATAGGCCACCTGCTTTTCGGCATCCGTCATCTGTTGCCATTGTTCGCTCGTCTCGACGAAAATTTTGTTCCGCTCATCCCTCGTTTTGATTGGTTCGGTTTGCTTCTCAAAGCATTCTTTCACGAAAACCAAATGCGATGCCAAAGGGCGCTTTGGACGGTTTGTTTCTGCATAAAACTAAAACATGCTAAAAATTGAAGAAAAAATTATTTTTTAAATATTTAGTCGAAAAGCGCGACAAAACCTTTTGCAGCTTCCTTTTCATTTGCAATCTCCGACGTTTGTCCCTTTTCTCGACATGTTTATCCCACAAATCTTTCTTCTCTTCATTTGTGAGCTTTTCAAATTTGTCCCTCAACTCATCGCCGATCTTTTTAGCACGTTCATAGTAATTCTAAACATTGTATAATGAGTGGTTTAGCCTCATTTAACTTGATGACGACAACCTGCTTTTCCTTCTCACTCAAATTCTTCCAATTTGTCGAAACAATTTTCAATAATTTTGGGTCTCCACTTTGCCCCGCCAGTTGATCCTTCGTAAAAAGTGAAAAAGCATTTAGCTTTTTGTATGATGGAAGCCGAGAGGGAATCTGCGTGGGAGCAGACGACTGATTAAGCCTTGTCGAGATATTTGTTACGCTAAATTGAAAAACCTGACTAGTGAACATTTTTGTGACCACAAATTGGTATCATTTTCCACTCTCTCAACCAAAAAACTTAAATTTTTTAATCCAAACCTATCCTTGCTATTTCCTTAGATTTTAGCCCAAAACCAAATTCACTTACCCAGTACGAGCAGAGAAGCGGGCTTCAACGCCGATTAAAAGTCGACCAAACTTTTGGCAGAGAGCCATTTTTTTGTTTTCACGACCTTTGGGCGTTCGTCCAAATATTAAAAAGAATGCCAAATAAAAATAAAATTGCTTTTAAAAGCATATTACAACGGAAAAGGGAATATCTGCAGAGCCAATAAATGGTTAAATTCTCGTTTTAAAAGAGAAAGCGGTATATGTTACGGGAAATTCCAAAATTTACCGCTTTGAGCGGAAAATTCTGTAACTTCTCAGGAAATTTTGAAAATTCCAAAATTCCAGCACAGTCTAAAGATAATTTTGAAAAAATTTTGAATTTTTCGAAAGTTCGCGTTGCCAACGAATCGAATGCTCTATGTTAAACCTTGGAAATTTAGTCAGAAAATAAGAGTTCTTTGGTAACTTTTGATTATAAATTAACTCGTTGATTTGAACGAAACGGCCAGGAACGAATGAACGAAACGTCCCTTTCCCCTGTCCAAGAATTGTTGAATTTATGACGACGATTTTTGTTGAATGCGTGCGTCAAAAAAATAGAAAAATAGAATTTGGTTTTCGGTATAAGGGTTAATATTTCAGAGCTTGTATTTAAACTTTTCATTTTACCATTGCTTCTTTATGCAACCCCAGCAACATTCCGGCATTAATTGGTGGAAGTCGCGCACTGACGAATTCAGCAGCAAAATGAAGCAGGACAAACGGACAGAAAATGACATGGAAATTGAGGTAATTCGGTGATTTATGCCGTTGTTGCACCCCTCCAACCCGATCCTCCAAATATTTTTGTGCTTTTTTTGGTTCGTTTTTAACCTCTGCAATTAGTTCAAACATGCAATTTCCTTTTTTTCTCAATCAAAAATCACTGCTCACCAACCCGAATTTTGTCATTCCTCAAAATAGATTGTTTTTTAAATAATAGTTTCTCGGCATGACGCCGTCGTCGCATCGAGAGGATGTCGTCCATGGCAGTGCCAATGCGTGCATTTCAAATCATTCTCCGTTCTCCGCCGCCGTTCCCATCTCCTTCCAACAGCAGAACAGCAAAAGTGCGGTGGTAGCTCAACGTCTGGCCGAAGCGGAACGGCACGTTTTGTCGCTTAGACGTCAACTGAAACAGCAACAACGACAAGAGGCACAAATGGCGCGCCGGAACGCGGAGCTGTACAAGAAAAGCGATGGTCATGAGATGGAGAGCGCCAAACAATTGAACAACAATGGAGGTTAGCTTAAATACACACAGTATTCTGTTCAACAACAGTCAGGGTGCCAGTTTTGGGTTTCGATGGGGCGGGCGGGAGACGTTCATTTTGTTTTATTTATGAGCATTTTATATAAATTTGAAGAACAAAAAAATGCTTAAGGTCTGTCCTGTTGGACGACCGCTTACGAATCACTGCACAACAATGCGTCGTCCGTCGCCAACGGCCCCGGCACTTTGCATCGTCCGCACCGCAACTGTTACTCCGGCACGGCGGCATCCTCTGTCCTTTGCGCTGTTCAGCACCCGTCGTTTCATGCTGCTGACCGAAGTCGAACTGTCTCCGGTGGCACTTTGCCCGCTGTCAATTCGTCTGCCTCCTCCTCCACCACCGCCGCGTCAGCAACGACGACGCCGTCTTCCTCCTCTTCTGCGCCATGTCCTCGAGCGACCGTTTCCGGCGATTTGGCGGTATTCATTTTCATGATTTTTCTGTTTTGTTTTGTTTGTTATTACGGGTAAGGCTGGGACTGAGATCCCGGAGAGGGGGTGGACCGGGTGAAAAGGCTCCCTCCCCCTGGGGGTCCATAAAAGGCGGCGGATTAAACGGGATCAAAGGGTGTAATATTTGTCATGCACAACTTCAGTCATCAAAATTGTAGTGGTTAACCCCGTCAGGGGCGTAGCCAGAAAAAAATTTCGGAGGGGGGAATTGATCCATCTGAGCGCGGCGCTCAGATGGCAATCCCATTTGAGCGCCAGGAACGGCCCGGCGGTGCCGATAGGCGCCGCCGGGAAAAAATTTTTGATTTTTGATGGCAATTTGTTAAGAAAATTGATCAAAAAGTTGTAAAAGTGCAAAACAAAAGGGTCCCCCCTCTTGTTTTTTTTTCTTCAAATTTCATTTCGGGGGGGGGGAATTCCCCTGTTTCCCCCCCCCCCCCCCCTGGATACGCCAGTGAACCCCGTACAACTTTTTTTTTTTGTTGCTGATAAGGGTTTTTACGGATTTTTAGCCGGTATAACTCTTGCCCCCCCCCGTACAGAGATCGGTCGGTGACTCTACCCATGTAACCTTTTCCCGTGTTTTTTGTTTTGCTTTTAAGATTCCGATCTCTTTCAGACAAGGCAATGGCTGATGGGGCAAAAGATACGATGCCTTTGGAAGGAAAACGAGTACGCGGCAAAAATAGTGGGCAAAGAGCAAGTTATGGGGCGCCTCTTCTACAGAATTCACTACGTGGTGAGTGAGTACAAGTGAGGGGGTGGGGGAATTTGCTTTCAAGTGAATTTAATTTTTAGAAATTTTAACAAATTTTGTTTTGGGTAATTTGCCTAAACATTTGAAATTCAAAAGGGCTGGACCACGCGCCACGACGAAACAATCGGGCAATCAGAGGCGATGTGCCGTTTCCGCGACTGGGACGAGTCGGAGCTGCCGCCCGGCGTGTTCAACATCGACCGCATCTCCGGCATGAGAAAGCGCAAAAATCGGGAGGAGTACCGCGTGCACTGGGAGGGCTACGATTCGGCAGACGACACGTGGGAGTCGGCGTCCAAATTGGTCAGTTGCACACACTCAATTCGTTTTTGTCTTCTGTTAAGGGCTGGGCGCGAAATTTTGGCATTGCGTTAGTAACAAAACAAACATATTATTGAAGTCGTTTCCGGACTGTTTTGTCAAATCATTTTTTTTTACAAATTAATGATTTGGCGAAAACCAAAATTTTGAACCAAAAATTCACAAAATCGGTACCACTTTTTTTTCTGCAGTTGTCCGATGGTTGCGGCTGGGCCATTGACGAATTCAAGCAAAAGTTTGCGCCCGTAAAGGACGAGGAAGAGCAGCAACGTTTTTCGGTGAAACGGAAGCGCAGCGGCAGCGCGTTCAAAAATGAGGCAATGTGATCGATCGAAATCGGAGTCTGAGCCCCCCTCCTTTTACACATGGCATTTTTCACTTTATTGCATTTTTACCAATTTGCCAATCCCTCCGCGTCGTTCAAGGAGCATGGTGGACCCCTTTCTGTTTTTGATTATCCATTATTTCCGTGGTTCGGTGAATCTTTTGTTTAGCCCAATTGAAATTTGACAAATGCCCCCTATTGTTCGAGTTGTGTTTTTGCCCTCCTTGGTGTCAATGTACTATTTTGTGTACAGTCGTAAATTCTTTCTGCTCGGGGTCTTACATATCATTAATGTGTGTTCTTGGTCCCTAGCAAAATTATGTCCAGATGTATTGATTGTATCAAGTTGCGCAAAAAGAATCTGTAGATTTTGTAATTGTTTTGAGCAGAAACAGTTTCCGCTTGGCCCAAACAGATGGAGGGGGGGGGAGGGGGTTTCCGGACCAAAAACAGTCAAATTTATTGCCGTACAAAAATGAAGAAAAGGTAGGGGAGAGTCAATGGAAATGTGGGGGCTGTCATAAGTGGAAAAAAAAACAAGATGGACGTAAATTTTGATGACAACGAAATAATAAATTAGAACAAATGCGAAACAACAACACAAAAATGTCCTCAAAATGTCGCACATATCACAACAACAACCTGCCACCGCCGCCTCCTCATTATGACAACCATCAGCAAACAAACAAAAAATAGGAAAAAGAAAATAGCCCAAATTCCAAAACCTCTTGAACTTGTTGGCTGCGAGTGAAAAGTCTCATGAACACATTTTTCAACTTAGGGTTGGGGACGGTCCAGAGCCGCCGCAGGACCGGGAATTTTTTCAGATAACCGAAAAAACAACATTCAAAAGGTGGATAAAACGTGCTTTTTGCAAGATCAGAAAAGTGACCAACCAATGAACTCTTTTTCTTTCTCTCGTTTTCACTCCGAAAATTCCAATGTTTACAAATAAAAAACAAAGACACAAATCCCCCCAGGCATCCAAAAACAGATCATCAATTCATTTCGCGCCCGAAGGCACACTAAAGCTCCTTTTTGTTCGTTCCGCGCGCTCACAGTTCTTCATGCGGTGTTTGTTCCTCTCCTTCCTCCTCCACGACCAGCTTCTTCTCCTCCTCCTCCTCTCCATGTTCTTGCTCCTGTTTCTTCTGCTCCCCTGCCTCTTCATCGTCGCCCTCCTCCGCCTTCTTCTCGGACTCTTCCTCTTCCACAATTTCAAGCTCTTCCTCAACCTCAGCCGTGGCACTCAAGTCCAAAGTTTTGCGCAAAATCTGAACAATGTTAGTCCGTCAGTCAGTCGTAGTCATTTGGGTCATTTTCAGTTAATTACTCAATTAAAAAAATAAATTTTTGAATGGGATTATACACTTACGCCTTCAATGCGTTCCGCAAAGCCCACTTGGTCGTCCAGGGAGTACCCAGAACGCAATGTCGCCGTTTCGAACAACAAATGGGCGGTGGACTGGGCCACAGGGTCTAAATTCCCCAACCAATTATTTGAAATTCATTAGAGTAGTTTTATTCAAAAAACAGAATTTAAAAAATCTTTAATTTCCCACCCTCCGCATCCTCCTCGACTCGTCGGAGCAGTTCCCTAACCACCGGGTGGCGCGGGTTGATTTCAAACGTTTTCTTCATTTTGGCATAGAACTCCTGGGACGGGTCGCGCGCCTTGGCGTACGCCTGCGACTTCATGATCCGTTCCATGTTGCCAGACCTGAAGAAAGATGCAAATCAATCGATCATTCAAATACATCGGAAATCCGCGCGCACCATCCCCACGAAGAGGCAACCAAAGCCGACGGCGATTTGGTGAGGCGTTGAGAGACAACGGCTTTTTCAATCTTAAAATTGGGTTGGATTGTTACCAAAATCCAAAAACATAATTCCATTACTATAATTTATTTTAAATGTATTTAAATTTCGAAAAAAATGTAAGAGGTGTACGCCCCCAGCCCCCCCCCCCTCTTCACCTTGTCATTCAAGCCCTTGTTCTTGAGCCAGTCGCACAACGGTTTGAACTGTTCCTCCAACAGTTTGTGCTGCTCCTCCGATTTGCCTCCGTCGTCAAGCTTAAGTCCCTCCTTCGCCACGTTCTGGAACTTCTTGCTCTCGAATTCGGGCATCGACTAAAACTTCGGGAAAATATTCAATTTCTACTATAAGTGGTCATGCCCACCTGGATACAGTACTCGTCAACGGGTTCGGTCAGATACAGAACTTCAAAGCCCTTCTTAAGCAGACGCTCGACGAACGGTGAATTTTCCACTTCTTCGCCTTTAAAAAGCGTCCAATTTAATTTAGAAAATTTTGAATAAAATTCGGAAAAAAACGTGCCGTCAAATGCCATTCATTATGAAAAACAAAACCCACGGGAAGTGCCGGCCATGTAGTAGATTCCCTGCTGCTTCTCCTTCATGCGCTCGACGTATGCCTCCAACGTGGTCTGTTTCTCCGGGTCAGCGGAGCTGCGGAAGCGAAGCAGTTTGGCCAAATCGGTTTCGGTTGGACGGGTCCTCCATGACGCCCAACTTCAGGTTGGTTGAGTACTCCTAAAAAGGAAAACGCGTAACCACCACAAAAACCAACAATCTAAAAAAAAAGTAATTTATGTCACCTTCCAGAACTCGTCGAACTTCTCGGGCGCAATCTTCTTCAACATGTCCAGCACCTTCCTGACCAACTTCTTCTTGATCACCTTCAACAATTTGTGCTGTTGCAGATTCTCGCGTGACACATTCAGCGGCAAATCGTCCGAGTCCACAATGCCCCGAATGAAGGACAAATATTTGGGCAACATGTCCTGGAAGTCGTCGGTGATGAACACCCGGCGGACGTACAACTGAAAATTTGAAAAGAAATGTCATTTATTTCGCTAAAATCAACGCGCCCATATAGTCCAAAACGTTCACCTTGATATTGTCCTCCGTCTTCCCGTAGTTTTGGAAGGCATCCGTGGCCAACGTTTTCGGCACGTACAGAATGGACTTGAAGCTGACCTCTCCTTCGGCCGTGAAGTGCACATGGCCCTGAAGAAGCACAAAGTTCCGTCACAACACTTTTCAGAAAGAAAGAAGAAAGTGAACAAACCAACGGCTCGTCAAAGTCCTTGGTGATGGACTTGTAGAACTCCTTGTACTCATCCTCCACCACTTCGGCCGGTTTTCGCATCCAAATGGGCTTCATGGTGTTCACCTTCTGCCAGTCCCACAGCGTCTTCTCCACCATTTTTGTTTTGGGCTTTTTCTCCTATTTTTTTAAAATAAAAAAATAATGCAAAAAATAAAAATAAAAATTCTCCACCTCCTCCTCTTTTCCCTCCTCTTCCTCGGGCTTCTTCTCTTCCAGTTCGTCTTCCTTCTTTTCCTCTTCCTCCTCCGGCTTCTTCTCCTCCTCCTTTTTCTTCTCTTCAGCCTCCTTTTCCTCCTCGCTCTCCTCCACCGGCTCTTCAATTGTTTCAGTCTATAAAAAAATTCGTTGTTTTTTTCAGTAAAAAATGGTATTTCCAACTGCCCCTACCCTGGACTGCCACAAGAGAATGTCGAAGTTGATGAACTGGGAGTATTTCTGGATCAACTTTTTCAGCGTGTCGGGCTCCAGGAAGTCGTAGGCCTCCTCCTTGAGGTGCAGCGACACTTGGGTGCCCCGCAGAAGGGTGGGCCCCCGAGGGTCTTCGACAATGCTGAACTGGGAGGAATCCGACTCCCAAATGTACTGCTTGCTGTCGTCGTTGTGTTTGCTGGTCACCACCACACGGTCAGCAACCAAAAATGCCGAGTAGAAACCGACACCGAATTGACCAATCAAGTCCTAAAAAAATAATTTAAACTTAATTGATTTCGAATTTTAACATAAAAAGGATGACAGAAAAAAATGCCAATGCCACAATTCCACCCCACTTGCCTGTTGTTGGTCTGATGAAGTTGACGAGTCGAGCAGTTTGGAGATGAATTCGCTGGTGCCCGACCGTGCAATAGTGCCCAGGTTGTTGATCATGTCCTGCTTGGTCATGCCAAGGCCCGTGTCGGTGATGTGCAAAATGTGATTTTCCTTGTCGGCCTAAAACAAAAAAATTACTAAAAAATGTTTTAAAAAAAGGGGGAAAAGCATCAAACCTTAATTTTGATGGAAAGCTCTTCCGTTTCCGCGAGAGCGCTCGAATTCGTCAACGAAATCAACCGAATTTTGTCGAGTGCATCGGACGCGTTGGAAATGAGTTCACGAAGGAAAATCTCTTTGTTTCGGTACAACGAATTGATGATCAACTTCATCATCCGACTGACCTTAACCGGATGGGATTAAATGGAGTTTTTTTTTTTTGAAAAATAGATGACTTCGGCCTGGAATTGATGCTTTTCGGCACTTTCCCTGAGCTGCTTGAACTCGGAGACAGACAGTCCGTCCAATTTGATCGCCTCTTCCTCCCGCTGCACTGCTTGGTCATCGGTGCCTTTGCCAACGCCGTTCTTCGGTGTCTCAACCGTTGGCTCATCAATGATTTCGTCCACATCCGCGCCCTTGTCGGCGATGGAAAAGTTGGGCGAAATTGCTGAATTTTTTTTTTTTTTGATTTTGAACAATTTTTTTTTGCAACAGAAGCCCACTAAAATTCCACCTGCCAAAGCAAATACTGCGACAGCCCAAATGTAAAACACCCGCCTGGAGATCATTATTGCCGCTGTTGTTCTTCGTCCAAATTATTGGATGATGAGGTAGGTGAAATGTGATATCTGACAACAATTGTCAAGTTTGAAAACCTGAATTAATTTTAAATTGTTTGCTTTTTGTCAAAAAAATATTTTGAGATTTTAGAGAGTACATATTAAGACCCTCTGACGCATTTGAAAAGCTTTGAGCCGTACGTTTTGGCCATATAACTTTTTTCAATGCTTGCCAAAAAGAAAAACTATAACTCCCCTACAACATTAATAAATTAGTTGCTAATTTGTCAAGCCATCATCAATCGTCATGTACATATATGTAAATATATGCGCAATATGCATGAAGATGAAGCAGGACAAGGAAGTAAAGAGAATTGAACAAATTAAATGATTAAATGGGTCATCTGTCGGGAGGAGGAGGAATTTTCTCGAATAAAAACGCCGAAGACGGGCCGGCAGATGGGAAGGCCACGTATGGAATGGGGTTGAGACACGTCGACTTCCACCCTTCTGCTGTTCTCGTCAAAACTATTTCCTTCCCCCATCTTTTCCACACATCAAAATGTGACGACGCTTCGCTCGACCCAAACTTAAGTGAATGGACGGACAGAACATCTTCCAATCGATCGATTTGATGCGTTAGAGAGATTGAAAATAGGAAAAGACTGTTCGGAAATTGTTCGAAGAGATGGACAAAGACATTGTTGAAATGGACGCAAAAGCCCCCGAGGGGACGACGACGACCCACGACGAAGAGGAAAGGAGGGAGAGGTGGGAGGACAAAACGCCACAATATTTTTTTTAAAGATTTGAAAATCTATTATCACAACGAATGCCCTGAAGTGGCCAACCAATCCATTTCTTTTTGGCTTCTTGCGCAAAAGCAGTTTGGTTTTGGGCATTTCGGCTTTCTGCCTTTTTAAGCCTGTCCTCATTTCAGCCACTCTTTTTCTTCTCAATTCTTTTGTTCCTTCAATTTTACAAAATTTACTGAAGAAAATTCACTGTTTATTCATAAGCAATGTACAATTCTTTAATAAATTGATTTGCTTTTTAGACTTTCAAACTTTGGGTTTGATCACACAATTTCAATCGTTTAAATGTCTGAAACAAAATCCACACCAGTGGCCGATGCGGCACAAAACACAACGGCACCGCAGTTCTCTTTTGAGGAACAGGTAAAGTGAAAAAACCCTTTAGATTTATTTTTAGTAATTTCTTCGTTTCGTTCAAATTTAGAATTTGGAAAGAGTTGAAGCCATCACTTATTTTTTGTCCATTTAATTTTTAATGAATCTGTCCAATTTGTCAGGTGATGGCCTATTCTTCGTTGTACGTGATGGCTTTGATTTGCATTGTGTGGGGCACCATTCGTTCGTTGGCCTTCGTTCAGTCACATATTGAGCGCAAAGAGCGCATCGAAACGTCGATTACGACGCGCGAGGCCAAAAAGTTTCCAATCACCGCAAGCATTGTGCTCTTCTCGCTTTATTTGATTTTTAAGTGAGTGAAGAAGAAGCAAACAAATTTTCTTTTTAGAACACGGAATTTGAAAAATCCGAAATCGAGATTTGGGGATGGACCGAGATCTAGATTTTTGAGATAAAAAATCTCGAAATTCCGAGAGTCTAGGTCTCGGAGTTTTCGACAAATTTCCGAGATTCGAGACCTAGACTCTCGGAAAATCTCGGTCGAGATCTCGATCTCGGCCGGGCTCTAGTTCTTTCTTCAAATTTTATGCATTTTTTTTGTTGTTGCTAATAATTTGTCTGTCTTTCCCCAAAGGACCAACGACGCCGGCATTGGCTTTGTGCTTCAAAAAGTGCAACCGTTTGTGTCGCCGTCGGTGTACGAACGGATGG
The DNA here is from genome assembly GCA_018350325.1 of Globodera rostochiensis. Taxonomy (NCBI): domain Eukaryota; kingdom Metazoa; phylum Nematoda; class Chromadorea; order Rhabditida; family Heteroderidae; genus Globodera; species Globodera rostochiensis. The sequence goes on along the minus strand of JAEVLN010000003.1, from coordinate 2,902,429 downwards.
AATGGGCGCAGCAAATTGTTCAAAGCAAATTGAGCGCCATTGGTGTCGGTGCGGCGGCCGCTGTTGGAAACGCGACGGCGACAGTGACAAATGCAACGACGGCGAGCAGTACGGCGGCAGTGAATGCAACGCTTTTTTCAGGGCTTTTGCAAAAGGTTAACACACATTTTGTAAGAGTATATTTGAAAATATTTGTAGGCGTCCGATTTCCATCCGATTGGTGCCAAAATTGTTTCATGGATGCCCGAACTGAACAAATCCAACCTGCTTCACTTTCTGCTGCTTCTGCTCTGCTGGGAAGGTTTGGTCTTAAAATTTTTTAACCCCTTTTTTTCTCCATGCTTTTTTGATGATGGGTGGGATCCGGGACCCATCTCATCATTACCAAATAGGGTGGCGTGCGGAAAATGGACCTCGAGTTATAGAGGAATTTTTTTTTTTTGATTTAGTCAGGAGATCGGGAGGGGTACGCTTAGGCCGAGATTGACTACCGGACCTGGATTAGTCCCAGAAAATCCTACCCGGAACATCAATAACTCATTTGACGCTTCCAGTTTTTGAGGTTTTTACATTTCTGGAATTTGGACCAATGCTTAAAAATAGGGTAGTACGAGGCCGGGACTTTTGGGGAAAACCGGAACTAAAATTTTGTCCCGCTCAAAAAAAAAACTGGGACTAAAGGACAAAAAAAAAAAAAAGGATTGATAAAAAAATCGGGACGATTATAAGGAGTTTTGAAGACATTTTTGAAAAACCGAGACCAAAATTTTAGTTCCAAAATGGAAAAAATAGAACATTTCAGTACTGGTCCCGGTCTCGTACTTCCACCTACTTATCATATCTTTTTTTCTATTGTGTTGCCTTTGGCTTCATGGGTTCTGTTCAGCTGCTGCTTGTTTTTGTTTTGCAGTCATTTGGGGCAACGAAATATCCCTACCCATTTTAGCCTAAATAGCTAGCGGCAATTTTTAACTATTAAATTCCCCAAAAGGATGCGTCGCGTTGGCCACCATTCTGAAGCCGTTGCTGTCCTTTTTTCTTTCATACCTTCCGATTGGTGACCGATGGCCACGCCGAAATGTGCCATGGCTTTTGGTGCTGAAGCGGGGCAAGCGCGAGATGAAGGAGGGACATTTGGAGAGGGCACCCAAAAAGGACTCGGTCCGTTTTATTAATTATTATTATTATTTTTATTACAAAAATAGAGAGGATTTATTATTTAGGACTATTTTATGCTGTCCGAATGGGACTCGCACTTTGCCATCGCCTTTTTGCTCTGTTCCTCCGTGGGCATTTCGCATTTGTACCGACGCCATTGGGTCACCAACAATTTGCTTGGAATTGCCTTCTCCATTTTTGGCATCGAAAATTTGCACTTGGCCAGCTTCAAAGTCACGCCCAGTGTTTTCATTTCCATTTAAAAAAATATTTTTTACAGGCCGGTGCCATTCTGCTTTCCGGACTGTTCATCTACGACGTGTTCTGGGTGTTCGCCACGGATGTGGTCAGCATAAAAAATAAAATGTCCAAAACATTTTCCGCATTTTTTTTTTGAACATTTTCAGATGACCACAGTGGCGAAGGGAATCGATGCGCCCATTCTGCTCCAATTTCCGCAAGATTTGCTCCGAAATGGATGGTTTGAGGCCAGCAAACATGGAATGTTGGGTAAATGACACTTTTTATTGTTTATTTGGAGACTTTTTTTATTATTTAACTTTTAGGCCTCGGTGACATTGTGATCCCTGGCATTTTTGTTGCGCTTCTGTACCGGTTTGACCATTACGTGGGGACGCCACAGGCCAAAAATGCCAAGGGGGCCAAAGGACGCTACTATTGTTGGATTGTGATCTTTGCCTACGCGTTTGGCCTCCTCATCACCATGGGCGTCATGCACTACTTCAAGGTGAACAGAGTGGGCGACGGGAAGCAGTACCCCCCATAAAACACGGGTATGACTCTCCGGGAATTAGAAAAGAAAGAAACAACAACATTCTCAATGTGTTCAAAAGTCATTCCCGAGGGTATTATAGTAAAAGCGTCGTTTGGCCAATTCCTTTGTTTATAATTTTGCTTTAAAAATGGCGTTGACACCCTGCCCCTGACGTTCGGGGAGGGAAAAGTGTCGGGGATCGGGATTATGAAATATCGGGTAAGAACAAATTGTCGGGGTCGGGGATTGATCTAAAATTGTCGGGGTTGCCAAAACCCCAACCCTAGTTTAAATCTTTGGCCAAATGCTTTCCCCCCAAAAATTGTGTGTTTGTTGTTCAGGCTGCCCAGCCCGCCCTGCTCTACCTGGTGCCCACGTGTCTGCTGATTCCGCTGATGGTCGCCGGTTGCCGTGGCGAGTTGCGCGCGCTGTGGAATTATTCTGAGGAGCATTTGGTGGAGAAGAGCGGCGGCGGCGACGAGACAAAGGAGTCGGCCAACAACAACAAAAAGGCGCCGGCGGCGAAGCAACAACAACAAAATGCCACGGCAAAAGCGGAGGGCGGCACAAAGAAAGAGAACAAAAAGTCGAAATAATGCGCAGAGATTAAGCCGAAAAGAGTGTTTGTATCGAGTGAGTTGTGTGTGTGGGGGGCATTTTTTGTTTTTGTTTTTGCGCAACCCCAAAAAAAAATTCATTTGGACCCTTTTCCAGTGAAGGAGGATTTGTTTATTTTATGCTAACCAAATTATGTATTATTGTGGTAAATATCCTTTTGGTTCCCCTCATTTTATGTGTGTGTTTTAATTATTTATTATTATTTTATCTACCAAAAATTCTTCCCCCATATCGATTCTTCTCGTCTCGACATTTCATTCAGAAAACTTTTCCTAAAGAAAATTTCTTTTCTTTTTTCTGAACTCGACTATATTTGTTGCTTGGCGTTTTGTTTGATTTGAAAACTCGGCTATGTATTTTTTGATAAAGCCATCGAATTGTTGAATTGTATTTTTATTAATTGAAATTATCAAGCCCAAATATTGTACATAGAATCTTCAATCTCAAAACGGACTCGGTTTGTATCGTATCCACACCGGGTCACCAATGCGAACGCGACCCGGTTTAATGATGGCCATGTTCACTCCGAACACCGGACTTTCCTTTAAAGAGAAATCAAATCTGTCCAGAAGAAATTAACCAAAAGGGCAACCAACCACACCCACCCCACCTTGAAAACCTCGTACAATTTGCCGGGTGCAAGGCGATACCTTCAAAAGTTTGAAACAATTAGCTCTATTACACTGAGTCGATCAACAGCAGAAGGGGGTCGTTGCCGAACCCCAGAAAATTATGGTTCAGCTACGACTCCCCCCCCCTGGCAAGGTTCCGCTTCATTACTCCCGACATTTTTGGACTCATTCCTCGAGGAAACGGTCAAGGGGGGAGGGGGGGCTAGCTATTTTTGGTACTTTTCGGCCCCCTCCCCAAATGTGCTGGAAACATCCATACATATATGGCGTTTTCAGGGCTGCTGATCACGAATCTGACAATATTATTTTAAGATCTGACGACGTCTAAGATTTTGAAAATCTATGATTTTTTTTTTTTGTACTTAACGCGCCCCGAGCCAGGGTGGCTTAGGCCTAAGCCTAACTTTCAAAATCTTAGATGTTGTCAGATCTTAAAAATATTGTCAGATTCGTGATCGGCACCCTTAAAAACCCCATATATATTATGATGTTTCCAGCAAATTTGGGGAGGGGGTCGTATAACTGTTTTTTGCCCAAAGATCAAAGTAATGATCGAATTTATTTATGATTAAAATTCCCCCTACTTTCTGAGTTCTTTCAATGGTTCCATTTTTGCATTTCTGCACCCGCTGTCCGGATCAATTGTGGTCATTACACAGCTAACAAAAAAGACAAAATAATATTTATTAATTTTAAAAATTAATTTTATTTTTTCGACCGCGTGCACGGCTTATAGCACGCAAATTCCGCGTCACCGGCGCGCACGTAAAGCCACCGGTCCTCGTCAAACGGTGGCAGTCCGCTGATGACCAAATTTGGGCGGAAATTGCGCGCATCGACACGAATTTCCTGTTGGATTTGTGCGCGGATTTTTTAAAATTTTTTAAATTAAATTTTATTTTGCCTGTGAGGCCAAATGGGCGTTGATGTCGTCGACGGAAGCGGACGAAAAGGCCATGTAGCCGGCCAAATCCGCATAAGCAACCTTAAAATGGCTTCTTCTTACATTATTATAATTAAATTTGAGCCGAAATATTTTTAAATTTTAGCTGAAAAATATTATTTCAATCGAATATTTCCATAATAATTTTAGCTGAAATATATTTTCCAAGCCTCTAAACTTTATTCAAAAAATTGTTTTTCAGAATTTTGCCATATCTCTTAATGCGTGTCAAAGCAAAAAAACGAGTCGTTTTTGATAATTTGGCCCATAAAGGTCACCTAAAAACACCAAAATGTATGCACGTAACTGCGTGGCCAGGGGTTACAAATTTTTAAGAAAAACACCGAACTTTAGGGCGGAAACCCGGGATTCCCCAGATTTTCCCGGCCTTTCCGAGCGTGCCGAATGCTTCCGAAAACACCCAGTGATGTCCGTCCCCGAATTTGCGCTGTAATTCGTACGCCAAAACGCCCGGAAACGGATGTGTTCAACCAACCCCAATAGCTCGGACCGGACCCGAATTTAGTACCCCCGGACTAACCGGATTTTTTGATCCGGGCCCGGTCCGGGTCCGTTTGAGCTGAGAAAATCTGGCTACCCGGGCCCGGCTTTTTAAAAAAATTACGTGCTTATTAAAAAACAAAAATATTTCCATTTGCCCGCCCGCCCTCACCTTGTCTTTGACCTCCGGCACCGCGTTGTTCGCCCACCAGCGCTGTTCCGGCTTCGCGTCACGCTCCGTGTACAGCCAATCGCCCCCGAAGTAAATCAGTCTCAGTTTGCGGCTGTCGCCCGCGGTGCCCTCTTTCGCCAACAAAAATTCGTCCAACGCTTTGGCCACTTCATCGCCACAGTCCAATCCGTCCGTTTGGAGGTCAGAAAAAAGTCTGAAATCACAAAATTTAAGGATGGCATAAACATTGTTTAATGGCATCATAAAATTGGTTTTTGGAAAATTTGCCATTCCCTGGCATTTTTTGGATGATGCCGAACTGGAGCGGTCCAATTTCCTGACTTCGAACCAACCATTCTCAATTGGGAGGCGGGCCAAGACCTGTGACATGTGGATGAGAGAAGCAAAGGCACAGCTGTGTTACCATTTTCATTAGACATCGGACCGATCGAGATTCTCGATCCAAATCTCGATCGACGAAATTACGAGATCTTAGTGCTTTTTCGAGATTCTCGATCCAAATCTCGGTCAACATTACGAGAACTTATTTGTTAGTGCTTTTTCGAGATTCTCGATCCAAATCTCGGTCAACATTACGAGAACTTATTTGTTAGTGCTTTTTCGAGATTCTCGATCCAAATCTCAATGGTCCCCAAGTTCGATCATTAATTTTTATGACAGTTTTAATCGTATAAATTTTGTTGCATGCAGAGTGCTCATTTGTAGCAAAATTTTATGCACTCAGAAACGAACGATTCGCGACGGCACAACAATTGCCGTTGGAAACGAACGACCATTTTGGCATTTTTATAAACCAACCGGGGGCCAAAAGATAATAGAATTTTGAAAATTTAAATCACATCGATGCTCTCGGGTAACACAGCCGTACTGTATGTACTATATGCATAATACGAAGAGAGTGTAGAAATTAGTGATTAAATGACGCTAGCGGTTTGCTTGCACCCCGACGACCCCGCACGACTTACCTCGCCCGTCGCACATGGTTGTGTTGCTGCACCTCCTTCAAACGTACCTTAAAAGGCAAATTTTGCATAAAAATCAATTCAAAAGAACGCGCGCGCACGGCATGCCCGTACCTGCACCGGATTTCTGTCCGGAAATTGCACGCACAGCACATCGTGCTCGACATGCGCACGGATCAACAACATGCGCGGATAAATGCGACCGGTCAGCATCTGATTGTGCCGCATGGAATCCACGACCAGGAAGTGCCGGTCACGCTGTTCGTCGTGCACAGAGCCGCGTTCCCCACAATCAAGCCAATCCACCGAAAATGATAATAAAAAATTGAATATTCAAATAATTTCAATTAAAAATTAGTTTAAAAAGCATAATTTTGTTTGTTGTTGTTCACCTTGTTCCCTTTACACGACTTTATCGGGTAAATGTAAAGCTGTTCCACTTGTCCGGCACGAACAAACGCTGTGCCGTTGTCGCCGTCGCCGCCGCATCGCCTGTGACAAAACAAAAGAGGTGCCATAATCGTTGTTGTAATGAGCTTTTTGGAAGGCTCAACAATGTGATTGGACATTTACTGATCGGAGACATATTTTCACATTCCTCGGGTCGATTTTTTTTGTCAGAGATTTCACACAATGATTTGGCAATGGCATTTGCCTATCGAAAAGCCTCCTCGATGGTTGGCATTTTCCAATTGGAAATCATTTGGATGTCTTCGCGATTTTGGGGACTTCCCCCCCCCCCATCCCTCAATAAATACAGTCAGTACAGTACACTCACTCACTCACTCAGTCACAGTACCTGTGCCTCTTCCGCTGCACTATCAGCAACAGTACGACGGCCACCGTACCCAACGCACAAACGGTGGCGACCGTACCCGCCACCATTTTTTGTTGCTGATCGCTCATAATAATATTCTTTAAATTCGTCTCGGCGTCGAAGAGAGTGTTTTAAAATTTAAAATTTAAAATTTTAAATTGGTTTAATGCGCTTTTTTGCGCTCCGAATCGAAAAGTGCCATTTTATGGCAATTAAATGTTAACACGTCGAATTTTGTGGACAATTTTTAAGGGATTGTTTTTCCTATAAATTGACGCGAAGACAAACAAATTCCGTCCGTCAATCTTTTGGCGAGACTCTGTGGGGCAATGTTTGATCGATTCTTGCCTTTTATTACCTCCTAATATTTGTCGATCATTAATCGACGTAATCAGCACACACACAAAAAAATTCAATTCAATTCACTCACTCGGCTCTATCACCCCGGAGGGGTTTTTTTGGTTGAAAAGGTTAAAAAAACTGTCCGTTCGGTCAAAAAAAGTTGCCCCGCCCCCATCCATTTTTGAAAATTTTTTGAGTCATTTTGACGGTCCAAAAAACAGAGAGTTTTTGGAATTCCCAAATTTCGCGGAGGAACAACAAAAAAAGGCGGGGGGAGGGGGGGGGGGGGGTGAAGAAATGCTAAACGTTTTGTGCCCCCCCCCCCCGACAACAAACTTTCCCATCATCGACAGCCCCCCCCGCCCCCGCCCCCGGGTGGTCATAAATTTTGTTCTGGGAAATGCAATAATGTTCAGTGAACTTTGAAAGAAGATGGCGGCAGGCACAAAAAAGGGCACCGACGAAAAGATTATTTTTAGGTAAATTCCATTTTAAACATTTTTTAGTATTTTTGGAAATTCTTTGCTTTTGTCATGTCGTTTTTAGGACGGCACATTTTAATCAAATTTGTGCCCTTCAATTGCTATGGTCAAGAAAAGCCAAAAAAAAAACCCGACGGCTTTTCCAAATCGGGAATTGGATTTGAAAATGCCAAAAAACCAGGGACAATGATGATGCCTTCGATATTGGCGAACGAACGGACGGACGGATGGACATTGGTGTCCGACCGACTCTCGAGACTCTCGACGAGCATTGCGCCGGCGTTGTCCGAGACTTTTTTTTTGTTTTGCCACGGCACGGTTTCAGACCAGACGGGCACTATGGACAGCCCCAAAAACTTTGTTTTTATCGTAATTTCAAAATTTTTGCGTCCCCCCCCCCCTCAACTCCCCCCCCCCCTCTCAAAACTCCCCTCACTTCTCCCGCTCCTCCAAAAATATTGCGTTGTGTTTGTTGGTTCCCACCGCCGCATTATTTTCGCCTTTCCCATCCATCGGCCGGCAAAAATGTGCTGCTGATGATGGGAAATTCCCAGGGATTGTGTTGAGGGGGGGGGGAGATAAAGATTTTGGCGGAGAGAATTGGGGTGGGAAATGGGCGGGCGGGCGGGAGGACGGACGAAGACGAGGCGGAGAGCAGAAGACCGACCGACGGACTGACTGGACGACAAAGTTGTCGTCCAGTTATGCAACTCGTTCAACTGCTGGCAGCTGCTGCTGCTCATTCATGCACAATCCTGTGCCCCCCGCCCTTCTCCAAACCCCGGGTACTTCTTCAACTTGTTCGTTCTGTTATGCAACTCGTCCAAATGCTGCTGGCAGCTGCTGCTGCTGCTCATTCATGCACAATCCTGTGCCCCCCGCCCTTCTCCAAACCCCGGGTACTTCTTCAACTTGTTCGTTCTGTTATGCAACTCGTTCAAAATGCTGCTGGCAGCTGCTGCTGCTGCTCATTCATGCACAATCCTGTGCCCCCCGCCCTTCTCCAAACCCCGGGTACTTCTTCAACTTGTTCGTTCTGTTATGCAACTCGTTCAAAATGCTGCTGGCAGCTGCTGCTGCTGCTCATTCATGCACAATCCTGTGCCCCCCGCCCTTCTCCAAACCCCGGGTACTTCTTCAACTTGTTCGTTCTGTTATGCAACTCGTCCAAAATGCTGCTGGCAGCTGCTGCTGCTGCTCATTCATGCACAATCCTGTGCCCCCCGCCCTTCTCCAAACCCCGGGTACTTCTTCAACTTGTTCGTTCTGTTATGCAACTCGTCCAAAATGCTGCTGGCAGCTGCTGCTGCTGCTGCTCATTCATGCACAATCCTGTGCCCCCCGCCCTTCTCCAAACCCCGGGTACTTCTTCAACTTGTTCGTTCTGTTATGCAACTCGTCCAAATGCTGCTGGCAGCTGCTGCTGCTGCTCATTCATGCACAATCCTGTGCCCCCCGCCCTTCTCCAAACCCCGGGTACTTCTTCAACTTGTTCGTTCTGTTATGCAACTCGTCCAAATGCTGCTGGCAGCTGCTGCTGCTGCTCATTCATGCACAATCCTGTGCCCCCCGCCCTTCTCCAAACCCCGGGTACTTCTTCAACTTGTTCGTTCTGTTATGCAACTCGTCCAAATGCTGCTGGCAGCTGCTGCTGCTGCTCATTCATGCACAATCCTGTGCCCCCGCCCAACCCGAACTCCGGGTACTTGTTCAACTTGTTGCCGGGGCCAACTCAACGCTTTAACATTTGACGCATCCCACCCAAACCCAACAATTTTCATGTTATTACTACATAGCTTTGAATTTATAGATTTTTTTTTATTAATAAATGTTAAAATGGCTTATTGAATACGTCGAATTGTTTGGAACTTTGGAATGGTGCCCAAAATATTTAACAAAAAAAAAGTTAAATGCCATTCCAATGCCAAACTCAAGTCTTTTAAAAATGACTTTGTTTTTGTTTTGTGTTCCGTGCCCCCCCCCCCGCCCTCCCAAGAAATCGCTAACCCTACGAATGGAAAATTTCGCGCACTTTTCTATACATTTTGCTTTCTTCTGCTTCGCCCATACATTTTAATCCAAACCCGAGATTTGAAACCCGAGAATCGAAACCCGAGATTTCAAACCCGAGAATTAAAACCCGAGAATTGAAACCCGAGATTAACCCGAGAATCGAGACCGAGATTTTAAACCCGAGAATCGAGACCCGAGACTCTTATCCAAGACTCGAACCCGAGAATTAAGCACCCAAGACTCGAGTCCCCAAAACCCCCGAGACTTATCGAGATTCGAGACCGAGATCGAGCATCACCAGTTTCCAAGCCTTTTGCAAGTTGTATTCGGTCGGGGCTCACTTTATTTCGTTTTTGCGTTTTGCAGCATTTTACCAATTCCATTTTTGTACTATTTGTTGCATTAGTTTAATTTAATTGTTTATTTAATTTAATCGGAATTATTTGTTAAAGCTTCAAAATTCGTCGTTCAACGAATGGCATCAATGAAAATGGAGGAGTCCGCCGACTTTCAACACGCTCAACCTGCACTCAGCAATTTGTTCTCGCCTCCGCTGCTGCTGACGACGGACCAACAACGAAAATCCCCGCCGGCGACAATTGCCCAAACGTACGAAATGCCACCGGAATTTGTGCCCTCGGGCATCGGGGGCAACGGTAAATTTTGGGGGGATGCCTAATTAACTAATTAAATTTAAAAAATGAGAAAATTGATGCAAAAACAAAAACAATTTTTGAAGGCATCACTCCAGAGCCAACGGTGGAAAATTTCTTCCATTTTGTGCATTTGGCCAACACTTTTGGCTTCCAATTCGATTTGGGCCAAAAATTGTTGCGATGGAATGCAAATGCGGCGACGCTGGCGGCATTGGACACGGCACAAAAGCAAATGCCAATGGAAATGGACGACGACACGGAGACGCCGCCGATCGCTTCTTCTGATCAGTGCCAAAAGGGTCCGAAACAAAAGCGTAAAGGTGGGGGCAGTATAAAAAAAGGACAAAATTTAAAGAGAGAAAAAATTGAAAATCCAAAATGAGCAGCGAATCGATTTTTTTAAAATTGAAATTTAATTGATTAAAAAATTTTAATTTTTTGTCCGCAATTTTCCCACACATTTTTGGGGCAAAATTTCGGTAAATAAAACAACAACAAAAAAGCGAATAAAAAGGTGCACTTTTGGGGGGAGGGGGGGGCTGAGTAATTTGAGCCAATTCATTCATTCGGTGGGTCGGCGGGAAACTTTTGAGTTGCTAATCCCCTAAGGGGTCAACCAACAGCAGCCCACAAAGTTTGCTCCTTTTCTTCATGAAAATCAAATCAAATGTTGCGCCAAATATTGGCAAAATGTTGTTTGGTGTTTTTGTTTGAATACAGTACCCCGAGAAAGTACAAAAATTTGAAAATTTCACATGGACAAATTTGGTGGCACAAATCAAATTGAATGGCACGGCACTGAACTGGTTGAAGGGGCAGCGGTGTTGTTGTGTTATGGAGCGTGTGAAATTTTGTGCGCGAAAATTTCAAAATGTCGGTATTCTCTCTTTGATTGGCCATTCAAAATTCAAACCGCACCAACCAACCGCCGTCCGTATGAATGAATCAGTGGGGGGGGGGGGGGACAACCCAACCGTTGCCACGAAAGTGCCGATTTTCCCACGAAACGCTGGCGGCACTGATGGGGCGGTGGGGGGAGGGGGCGAGGGAATACCGTACCCCCCCCCCCCCCCCCCTGGGGGCATCTCAGCTGTGGAGAAATAGTGCGAGACAGACAGTGAAAGTGGGCGAGAGAGTGTGCGGCTGGGGGACAAAAGAGAGAGTCGAGAGTGTTTCTCGAGAATGAGCCACCACCAGCAGCAGCAGCGGCTTCTTGGGCCCGAGGGTTGGGTCGGCCAGAGCAAACAGCAGCAGCAGCAAGCAGCCAAATGGATGGCCATATTGGCACATGCATTTACTCTCCCCCCTCCCCCCCTTCATTTGGCTCTCTCCCGCGACGGTTTTCGTTTTTTTACCCATCACAAAATGTCCCCCCCCCCCTCCAAAAAAAGGGTTTCTGATCAGCGATTTGCGTGCCACCTTTGGCAACACTTTTTGTGGATGATGGCAATGCTTTTGCGTGGGACTCCCCGTCCCTCCCTCTAGGGGATGTTCCCATCATCTGAGCTCCTCGTGTGAACATCCCACACAATGTCCGCTCCGCCGTTGTTGTGGGTACCGGGGGGGGACCTCGCAAATCCATCCAGAGCCCCCCCCCCGGGGGGCCCCGTCTTTGGTGGGAGCCGATTCCCATCCCATCGGCGAGAACACTGTCCCATGTGCTCTAATTCTGTCCTTCCATCCTGGCCCCCCCCCTGTCCCATTGACTTTCGCTGGCCCGGGGGGGGGAAAGCGGAGGTCGTCGGGTGTGAGAGATTCCCATCCAAAAATTACGAGGACAAGCTTGGATGGTGGGGGTGGGGGAAGGATCTGCTCTGGGGGGGGGCACCTTTGACGGGTGGGAATTTCACACAGAAAAGGAGTTGGGGAATTGGAAACTGGACAACTGCTTGCTGTTGGAAAGGGAAAATTTTTCAAAAATTACAGTAACTCTGAAGGGAACAACGGATGACTGAATACGGTGTGGTTGGGAGTACTGTAGCTGATCATCATCTGGCGGGCGTATTTTGTGCGCCGCCGCCGAATGTTGAAAACGCCGTGTCACAAACGGACGACAAAACAGCAAATGAGCCAGTTTTGGCATCGTCAAGCTCGAGCAGTTCAGTGCAGCAGCAGCCACAAGCGCCGCAGAGTCGAGCCCATCAATCGCAAGCAGTTCATCATCATCAGCAACATGACCATTCTGTACCTCATCTTCACCCACCCGGCGTAACTGCTTGTCTTGAAGATGTTCAGCTTGATATTGCCAATCATTTCCCGCCTTGGTTAGCTGCTGTCGCTGATGCTGAACAGCAGCAGCTGCAGCAGCAACAGTTCATGCATTTTCCGGCTCCCTTTCCAACAATGATGATGCCGTTTGACTACGGCACTTTGGTACCTCCACCGCCGCCACCAATGGCATATCCAACACCACATGGCCAAGCTGTATACGACGAGCAGCACCAACAGCACCAGCATCAGCTATTCGGCGGTCTGTACGATTCGCTTGCCGCCGCGTTGGCCGCCGGAGGTGGACAATTTGGTCCGTTGATGCACCCAGCAAGCAGTTCAGCAAGTTTTGGCGGAGGACCCAGCGGCAGCAACATTAACCACAACATTGAAAACAACGATTTCTACGCGTATCAGCACCAATTAAACATCGCATTGAGCCAATATCCACCACCACCGGCATCATCTACCGCTACGATGGCTCCCTATCCTGCTGAATATAGTCATAGATCAGCTGAGCAACAGCCGCCACTACCTCCACATCATTTGGCGTACGGTGGTGCCGGCAATAATTTCGAGCTGTACATGCAACACAACCATCCGCCACCAATGTTTATATACCCATCACCCAACGATGGATGTCCACAGCAGCACGAATTTGGCGGCGGTGGAACAACAACAACAAGCGCCTCTTATGCTGCTGAACATGAACATCAGCAGCAGGAGTGGAAACATTTGGCGGCGGCAATGACCGCCTCGGCAAGCGCGGGTCGCCGCGTGGCCGCCAACCCGACGGGCGGCGGCGGCGGCTGCAGCAGAGGCGGCCAAAAGAGGGGGGCGGACGGAAGGCCACCAAAAAGTGCAAAATTTCAAAAATGCCAAATTTGTGTCAACAGAAAAATATATGTTAAGAAAAGGAATTAAATGTTTTTTTTAAAAAAGTCAATTTTTAGTCTCCAACACCCCCTCTTCTGCTGTTGGCAGCGGTCATTTGACGGTTCCGTCAACTTCACGCCGTTCATCAAGCGCGTCGACGAAGGCCCATTTGTCCTCCGCTACCGTATCCCCAATTCACAGTCACAGCAACGAACCGCCAGCAGAGTATACGGTGGCTGGGCGTTGGGGGCGGGGGGGGGGACTGATCAGATCGATCGATCGATCGATCGACACCAGTGCCACGTTTAGAATGCCACGGTTTTTGTACTTAGTTAACTAAAACACTGCAAATTTGGTAAAATTCACAAAGGCTCTTTCCTCATCAGTCTGAAGATGATCAAATTTGCAGAATTTTGGGGAGGATGCCCGGGGGGGGGGTGCAAAAAGTGAATGAAAATATTTTCTGGAAAGCTTAAATTAAAGAAGAAAACCACAAATTTTTCGTCCATTGCTTGCAGGGGCTAATCGGTGGCTTAAACTGATTTGAGGGGAAGATGAATAATGTACGGTTACAGTAGTCCGTTGATTAGATCAATGGGAATGTGAATGGGTTACGATACTTTTTTTTTTGGTGTACGGTCGGATGTTTAAAGTTCCACTTTTTAAACATTGTTTTAAACTTTTCACAGGCCCAACAACACCACATTTTGCCGTCGGCACAAATTCGCCAATTTTTCCCGTTGCTCGCCCAACTTCCGCCGCCCCAACTGCTGACCACGGCGATTGTGCGCGAGTACTTGGCCAACCCGTCGCGCCACGACTGCGTGCTGTGGATTTACCATGCCAAGGTGGCACAGAAGAGTTATGGCACCGAGAAAAGGTGGGAGAGAGGCAGTGGGCATGGACATGGGCCGTGGGGGGGGGGGGTAAACTCAAAAAATTTTAAAAATTATTTTTGTTCGAAATTTACCGCAACTACTTCATTTGCCCCAATTTGGATGGCATTCTCTCTGTCTCTTTATTAGTAATTGTATAACAGTGCCCATTTGAGCTGTTCAAATCCATTGGAAGGGGGGGGGGCATTGTCTGTGGCCAAGTGCCCCCCCCCACCCCCGGGGGGCTGTGCTGCTCTAATGGAGAGATTATCCTCAAAAATGTGGTGGTTGGCAAACATTGGGTACAACCCCCCGTCTTAAATATAGTATATGTGGGGGTGGCAATTGTCGTCGTCGTCGTTGTTGGATGAAGAAAACCCCTCGCTCGCCCCCGCGGGGGCCAAAGAATATCGGAAATGCGATATTTTACACAGACCCCCCCCCCCCTCCCCCGAGGGGCCAATTGCATAAGAGGTCACATATTCATTGCCCGGCGGGGACGAACAAGTCCTTGAGTAATGCTCTTCTTGTCCACCCAATTTATGGGCAAGAACAAATGTAAAGCAATTGACCCATCAGTGGGTGGCAAAAATGGATTTAAAATGGTAAAATATTTTTTATCGAACTACAGTATGACTGGTGTAAAGGGTATAGGCGCTCAAAAAGCATACTGTAGGCGCCCATCCATTAGCATCTTTTGTCCACCACCACAAAATTTTGGGGGGGGGGGGGGGGGATTTGCATTAATTGGCCAAGAAACGGGCCAAGTCCCCCCCCCCCCCCCTCTGGCGCCATTACTCAACCAATTCATTAAGTGAGCACAAAACAAATGTGGAGACGAGATTTTGAGAGTGCCAATGCCAAGTACTCTGCTGGGGGGGGGGGGCAAACAGTCAATAATTTACGGAATGATGGAGGAAAAATATTTTGGAGTTGAGCGAAATATGGAGACTTGGTTGATTCAGTATTTGAAAGATTGTAAAGAAATTGGAACGAAAAAAGGCAAAGCTGTCATGGAAAGGCTGGCAGAGTTCAATACACATACTTGACGAATTTGTGAAGCTTAATATTTTTCAAAATTTTTTTTTGCCCGGCGGCGCTTACCCGCGCCCGCCAATTCCGTCCGACCCTTTTCAAAATCGAAACAAAATTTCGCCGCCGACAGTCTCGCGAATGTCCTGAGAATGGAATATGATGGAATTGAATGAAAAATGTTAAAAATAAATAGGCATTTTTATTTTCAAACTAAAATTTTTAAGATTTTTCTGTCCGCCTCCATGCATTTATTTGGTGGGCGAAGGCTGGAAGACTCGGCGCAAATTGCTGGACCAGCTGTATCGACAGCATAAAGCCGGCTTCAAAAGGTTGGGGGGGGGGGAAATGTTTAAAATATTTAAAATTAAAAATAATTTTGTTAGCTCGCCTTCTGCGTCCGGTGGTGGTGCCGCCAGTGATGAACTGCTGTTCGGGGGCGGCTCCGAGGGGCGCGAGCTGTTCACCGATTTGAGTGTGTCCATCGTTGTTGGAGGCGTCGAAGGGGCGGACAAGCAGCATCCGCAACACAACCACCACCACAAACAGCAACAGCAGCAGCACCAACAGCAACAACCGATTGGTCCCATTCATCACCAGTTGGACTTTTCCAACGGAAAGGTTTCTCCCATTTTTGAATGCGATCATTAAGGCCACAAAATGTTAAGGACTATTCTGCGGCCAAAGCTCTGTTCATCAGCGATTCGGACAAGCGCAAATACTTCCATCTTCATGTGAAAAAATTTTTTGATTTTTTTCATAATTTGTTTTTTATTCTTTTCCCTTTAGGCGCATTTTGGCTACGCCTGCGGCGCTTTGGAGTTGGGCATTTTCCCGTCCCAGCGGATTAAGGCAAACAAACAAAAATTATTCAAAACTCTCCCCCCCCCCCTCCTTTTTAGGTCATTTCTAAGCCGTCCAAGAAGAAGCAGTCCATGAAAAGCTCCGATTGTAAATATTTATGTGTCGGGAACAGAAGCAAGGTAAATTAAAAACAAAATTTACCTAATTAACAAAAATCATTTAATTTTTGTTTTGATAAGATCGCTCTGTTCAACCGATTGCGCTCCCAAACGGTGTCCACCCGGTACTTGCACGTTGACGGTCCCATTCCCGCAACAAATTCGACGCCCCAACGGCCGCCCGTGTTTGTGGCCAGCTCCACCAAATGGGGCGCCTTTCACATCAACGTCGGTCAGTGCAAATGCCATGCCCATGCCATGTCATGCCAAACATGCACAAACTTTTTTGGGTGGGCTGGGCGGGCCGTAATCGGAAGTTTTCAACCTCAATAAAACCCCGGGATTTTTGGATAACACAATAAAGAAAAATAAACATTTGTACAGATCCGTCACCAAATTTCAGTCCCAAAACTGACAAAAAATGGAAATTTCAGTACCAGTTCCGGTCCCGCCTCAAAGCATTTTGGCTTAAGTGTGAAGCTGATCACCGCCCCGGGGGTCATGGGGGTTCGATTGATTGCCGCTCCGGGGTCGTGGGGGGGGGGGGGGGGGGTGGTTCGTTTACCGCCCCCGGGCGAACCATTTTGCCTGATCTTTTACGATGTGATTGATGAAATCGGCAATCTCTGCAAATTAATCAAAATTTTCAGTTGAACCAGCCGATTACACCGGTCAACAACCCCAACATTCGGTCACCTACGGCTCCGTCATTCAACTGGTGGACAGCCAAACTGAAATGCGACTTCCGTTAATGGTTCGCGCGCGCGACATTGTTATTTTAACTCCGAACATTTAAAATTCCAGCGAATTCGCAAGGTGGACAAGCAGTACGTGCTGTTGGACCCCGCTGGACAGGCACGGAAATTATTGATTGATTGATTTATTGATTGCATTTTTCAAATTGTTTAATCATTTCTGCTGCAGGGTGAGCCGGTCAGTCAGTTGCACAAATGCGCCTTTCAAATGGTCGATGGGACGAGCAACGGGGCCGAGCTGTTCTACCTGTGCTTGTCCCATGACAAAATCATTCAACACCAGGCAAAAATTTGTTGAAAATTTTCAGAAAAAAAATAAAAAATTTTTGTTCGTTTTCCTTAAGGCAATGCGCGAGGATGGGCATCGGCATCAGATCAGCGACGGCGCAGCGTGGACAATCATTTCGACCGACAAAGCGGAGTTCCGATGGGCCGAAGTCGGATTTTCAATTTTAATTAAAATATTTCTCGGGCAAATTTTAAGCCTTGTGCCGCCAGCGGGTCACTGTGCCGAAAGCCAATCGCGCCGGTGCCGCAATTGTTCTCACTGAACATGCTGGACGCTGGCCATAAGTTGCTGCAGGCTGAACTTTGCAACCGGACAACGGGTGGGAGGGCATGGGATGGGCTTGGCAAATGTTCGATTACAGCTTAAAATTTCAAAAATATCATAACAGGCTCGGCTACCGTTGAGCTGAACGGCTTGAATTTCTCGTCGAAACTTCGCGTTTGGTTTGGTGCAACACGTGCGGAGACCATTTATTGGTCAGTTTTCTGTAGAGTTTTGGGCCCACCGACCCCTCGGGGGACGCAGGAAATATTTTGGGCCCCCGAGGGTAATTTAAATGTAAGCGGTGGGCCGAGGCGCTTTTTTTCAATCATTTTGTCTTCAAATTCTGTTGTCGAAATTTGTTTGTTGAAGCACGTCGGAGCGGTTGAGCTGCGCGGTCCCTTCACTGTTTACGGTATGCAAAGATCTCGGCTGTACGGTGGCGGAGGCGGCGTTGGCACACGCGGACACCGGCGGCAAATTGGCTGTGCCGTTGTTGTTGGCACGTGACGAGGACGGCATTCTGTTCCCCACCGGGCACAGCTTTCCCTACCAATTGCAGCAGCGTCCGGCAACGCTAAGCGGAAGGCAATTAATTCTCAGCAAATTTTTTTTTTGGATGTTTCCGTAGTTTTCGTGGCGTACAGACCGAGTCCAAACCGGCGCAATAACTTGGATTCAGACGAGCTTCTAGCCATTCGAAAGCTCTCAAAAAGATGAAGCTATTATTATAAGCTAAGCCTTTAACGATTGGACAAGTCTCAAAAAAGTTATGGCCAGAAAACGTTAAGAAATTTTTAAAAAATCACGATTTTGAGCTTTTCTGGCCACAACTTTAACTTTGAGATTTGTCCATTCGTAACGATTTAGTCCAATAACAGCTTCATCTCTTTGGGGGCTTTCGAATGGTGTTGAGAATGTTTGAATCGGTGAAGGTTGATTGCCCTGGGTCTGTCTGTATTCATTCCGGCCCGAATTCAAACCGGTCGGTGTCTGGATTTTTCCGTTTCAATTCCGAATTATGTAAATACACGACGCTTCAACAATATAAATTTTACAGTTTGTCCGCAATCCATCGTTCAGCTGAAACGGCTGAGTCCAGGCAAAATTTGCCACATGCCAAAAATGAAGGAGTACAACTTTGTACAGAATCTAACCCAAAAAGGTCCAAAAAAAGTGAAAAATCTAATTCAATTTTATTCTAAAAATCTTTTTAAAGGTTTTTTACGGACAACAACGGAATCGGTGAAGCCCAATTGTTGATGAATAATGCAAATTGATTTTGATATATTGTTAAAAAATACCTAAAAATTATTTCCCCTATTTATTTACTATTCATACGAGTTGTTTTTTTTGCCCTCAATCATTTTGTGTGTAATTTGTACAAAAAATAAAAAGCATTTTTGAGAAATACCGTACTCACCTCTCCTTTTGCTGAGCATACTGTACATTTCCAACAGTGGAGCCGTTCATTTTATACTTACTGTATGTGTATCAAACCGATTGTTGGTGATCGGAATTGACTCGATCGGGATCCCAATCGTATTTCAAATACCGACGGGCCCTAAAAGTGCCGTCGGATGTGCGGATATGCCGTCCGGTCTTTTTGTTTTAACGGGCTAAGGGTTGTGGACGCCCGTAATGTTCGAGAGTCTCGGTCTCGACTTTCGAGAATTCTCGGGTTTTTTGGATCTCGGTGTCATTTCTCGGTCTCGAGTCTCTTGGTACATTTCAAGTCTCGAACAGCCCTAAGCGCTTGTAACAAAAAATTTACTGGGAGCGGGAACGGGAAAATTCAAAATTTACCGGGGAGCTGGAATCCCGCCTTTATTCCACTCCCGTTTAAATCCGATAGGCCCAAATTGTCGTGAGCGCGTTTCTTTTTATTAGGCTTCTTGCTCTCTCTTTCTCTCTCTCCTCTTATTTTTGTGGTTTGGGGCAAATTGTCAACAAAATGTGTCCGCGTCCGTTCACTAATTGGGCATTCAAATAATGTGATGCTGTGTTTGTTTTCGACTTGGTCCGTCGAATTTCCATTGAAAATTTGCCCAATTTTCGATGACAACTTTTACATATTTTACCCCAATTTTTTCCATTTCATTTTCATTGCGACGGCGCCCCCCCCCGGGGCAAAACAAATTGAATTGTTCTTTTCTTAATTGAACAAATCAAAAGGAAAATAATGTGCCTCATTTGTTCAGTCAGTCACGCGCCTTTGTACAAACAGACCGGACCTGATTTAAGTTTGACGATTTTAATTCAAAAAATTCAATTCATTTTAAAATTATCAAACCAAAAAAGAATAAAGAAAATCTTTCCACGGACCCATTTGGTGCAGAACAAATTTCTGAGCATTTTTTATTTTTATTTATTAAACGGAATAAATAAATTTTTAAAACAAATATAATAATTTTAATATTATTAAAAACCATTTTTTATAAAAACATAAAATTTTCATTTTTGTAATTTAATGCCAAAATTTAGACATTATAAAATAAAAAAAATTATCGGCAAACGATAAATTTGCCGCCAATTTTACTGTTGAAAGCTCCCACGCCCCCGTCGGGCCATCAATCAATCATTAAGTCATTCATCACCGAAAGGGCAGAGATTTGTCCAAATTGATAATTGGCAAGTCGTTCAGTTTTGTGCGTTGTTCCGTGTCCCCCGCCGCCAGCTCAAATTAAATTTCATTTTTTCTTTTCCCGTCTCCAGCAGCAGCAGCAGCAACCAATCCGCCCAGTCAGCAGAATGATGCACGGACGCTGCTGTCCTGCTGCTGGGGCAGAGGAGGGTCGACACGCTGTCGCTGCTGCCGCTGCTGTTGGCGGGAAATCGAACCATCAACAGCAACCGGTCCACCGATATTATCAACAACAGCACCACCAGCAGCAGCAACAGCACCAGAATGTTGTCGCTGTTGACGGAGGTGGTGGAGGAGTACGCCTCCGCCCCCACCCGCCGACCTTTCTGCTCCCATACGCGGACATTATGTTTTATGGGGTCCAAACCATTTGTGGTGTTGTCGGAGGGGGAAGGCGGAGCCGTAAGCACATGCAAAACATTTCATGGGAAACACATCACATTTCTCAAATGGCCCATGGCAGAGAGACCGGACCAACTAGCGGGAGCTGTACATGTTGTACTGGCTATGTAGATGTTCAGTTTTAAAAAAAAGTTTGATTAACCGAAAAATGTAGGTTTCTCTGTTTTCAGTCGGTTTGGTTTTGAACCGTCAACCTACCACCGACTGACTCAGTTATCCTATTCCTTGGAACGAGTACTGCTCGATTTTGTTTTAAAATTTGCTCGAATGTTATTTTATGCAGGGACGTAGCTAGAAAAAAATTTCGGAGGGGGGAATTGATCCATCTGAGCGCAGCGCTCAGATGGCATTCCCATTTGAGCGCCAGGAGCGGCCCGGCGGTGCCGATAGGCGCCGCCGGGAAAATTTTTTTGATGGCAATTTGTTAAGAAAATTGATCAAAAAGTTGTAAAAGTGTAAAACAATAGGGTCCCCCCTCTTGTTTTTTTTTCTTCAAATTTCATTTCGGGGGGGGGGGGGGGGGGGCGGAATCCCCCCCCCCTTCCCCCCCCCCCTGGCTACGCCCTTGATTTTATGTATGTGCATGTGTAGAGAGAGAGGTTACTCCAAAGTTCAGACCACTTTGTTTTACGTTCTATGATTTGATGGCAGGGTCATCATTTATCATGCACCAAAGAACGCGTTATCTTTTTCATGATTTAGGCAGAGGCCAAGGGACAGAATAGGCCCACATTTGGGGGGGGGGGGCTCCACAAGAAACCATCAATAAAATGCAAAAGGCAAAAACAAGGCTTAATGAGATGAGGAAAAAAGAAAAAGTGACCGGGAATCCCGTACTTTTCCCGCGGGAGTCCGGGTTCCCGCCGAGCTCTAATCGTTGCATGTACATATAATTTAAATTCATTTTTTTGATTCCAAATTTTCAATTTTGACCAATTTTTTTTTAAATGTTGTGTGAAGCAATGGTGTTATGCGGACGCAGTTTTTCACTGTCGGAGCCGCTGCTGCCTGAGACAATCAAATTCATTAAGGAGAGCCTGGAGAAGCAGGGCGAACTCCATTTCGAACTCCCTCACGTTTTTGTTGTTTTCGGCGCATCGGTTGGCTTTTTGTAGTATGGAAAATTTCGATTTTTACAATTCTTACAATTTTTTTGGTGCAAAATTTAAATGTCGCGTTTTACCAGTGGAATGTGTTTTTTTTCATAAATTTTCAATTGTTTTTAGGGCGATTTGGCAAAAAAGAAGATTTACCCGACCCTTTGGTGGTTGTTCCGAGACGGGTTGCTTCCAAGAGGCAAATTTCTCACAAAATAAATTCCAATTCCGTTTTTTTCACCTTCAGACACACACATAATTGGCTATGCCCGCTCAAAACTATCGTTCGATAAACTCCGCGCCTCCTTCGAAAAACATTGCAATGTGCGGGACGCGGAACGGCCCATATTCGAGCAGTACATCAAACATTGCAGTTACATTTCGGTAAGTGTTGCTGCAAGATACGGTGTAATTCCTTGAATTTAGGGCCAATATGACACGGACGAAGGACTAATTGCGCTGGACAGGGCCATCATTGAGATGGAGCAGACTTTCAAAAGTCAAAAAACCCGAAAACAAATTTTTTTTTAAAGAAAAAATAATTGGAATTTTTGCAGAACCCGCCAATCGTCTGTTTTACTTGGCTTTGCCCCCGGAAGTATTTGAACCGGTCACTGAACACATTCAACGCCAATGCATGAGCAAATGCGCGTCCGCTTGGACAAGAGGTTCGGGAATTTGGCGAAACTTTGGGTTTTCGGGTTTGGAATTTGGCGAAGCTTCAGTTTTTTGGGCTTGTCCCCCTTTTTGTTTTAAACAAGAAAATTTGGTTAAAAACTCTGATTCATTTTTTTTTACTTTTAAAGTCTTGAAAAAGGAGTCCTAATGCAATTATTAGAGCCCGGATTTGGGCACTAATCGACATCGAGATATTGAAAAATGTCAATAATTTTGAAACAATTAAATGAATAAACCGACTCAACAGTCACTTAGAACCATCTTTCATTCTTTATTTTGGGAGACCGGACTCTCTAAACGTAACACATTTCCAGTGATCATTGAAAAACCGTTTGGTTATGACGACGTCTCTTCCGCCCATCTTTCTGCACATTTGTCCAAACTGTTCACGGAGGAACAAATCTATCGGATTGACCACTATTTGGGCAAGGAAATGGTGCAAAATTTGGTGGCGTTGAGGTTGTGCCAATTTTTTGTTTTGTTTTTACAGAAAATACGCCTCCCTTTAGATTCGGCAACCGGTTCATCTCGCGCTCGTGGAGTCGTGATGACATTGCGTCGGTGACCATCTCGTTCAAGGAGAACTTTGGCACCCAGGGCAGGGGCGGCTACTTCGACAAGAGCGGCATCATCCGGGACATAATGCAAAATCATTTGATGCAAATTCTCACATTGGTCGCCATGGGTAAGAGCTGACTGACATTCGACGATTGTTTCAATGGGGCGCCCGGGGAGAGGGAGGATTTTTCGGCAAAAATCATCTTTTACTATTTCACAGAAATAGAGGCTTTTCTCGGGTTTAAGTTGAGAATTCGGGTTTGGTTAGGCCTCTCCACTCCCACATCACCGTCCCGTTCAGAAAAGCCGGCCAGTCTGAGTGCCGAGGACATTCGAAATGAAAAGGTCAAAGTGCTGAAGGTCATCAAGCCGGTGGAGTTGGACGAAGTTGTGCTGGGCCAATACGTTGGCAATCAAAACGGCACAGGTGAACATTTGCCGTTGGACTTCGCTGAACCTAACAGCACGGAATCCAATTAATGGAAAATGTCCAAATTCTCAAACCGTTTTCTGAACAAAAAAACTACATTTTTATTCAAACAAAAAAGGGACGGCACTTAACTAAAAAAAGACTCTCCGATTGACCTATCACAAAACGCCCTTCTAAAATGTTTTTTGGGGCGGTTTAATGCAAAAATTTCAGATGACGACTCGCGCAAAGGCTATTTGGACGATCCGACAGTTCCGAGGGGTTCAACAACGCCAACATTTGCCACCGCCGTACTTTTTGTGCACAACGAACGTTGGGAGGGCGTGCCGTTCTTTCTCCGTTGCGGAAAAGGCATGGAAACTCTGAGACAAAACAAATTTATTTTTTTACATTTTTTAGCTCTCAACGAACGCAAGGCCGAGGTCCGGATCCAGTACAAGGACGTGTCCGGCGACATTTTCCCCAAAGATTCGCTGAAACGCAACGAACTTGTGGTCAGGGTGCAGCCCAACGAGGCGGTGTACATGAAGGTGTCTCGCGTTTTGTTAAATGTTCGAAAAAGTGGGCTATTAAACTATGCTTAGGTGAACACCAAGCGGCCAGGCTTTTCCTTCGACTCCGAGCAGACCGAGCTGGACTTGACGTTCAACTCGCGCTACAAGGTGTTTAACCACCGATTTTGTTTGTTTTCAAAATGTTCTGAGTTTCATTAATCCGTTTATTTGACGATTTATGACACCGCATTTTTCAGGGCATCCGTTTTCCCGACGCGTACGAGCGCCTGTTCTTCGACCTGTTCAGCGGACGGCAGTACAGTTTTGTGCGTGCCGATGAATTGGAGCATGCGTGGCGGATATTCACGCCGTTGCTGAAACGCATCGAAGGCGAACGCGTCAAGTCGGAGCAGTACGAGTACGGAAGGTGGGAACCGGGGAGAGGCGGAGTGTGGACAATATCGACTGAAACAATTAGTGAATGTGTTGCCCATTTAGCCGAGGCCCCCAGTCCAGCGACATTCTGATGCAGAAGCATGGCTTCGTCTTCAGCGGCACATACAAATGGCCATCTGCTGCGAGTTCAACAAACGGACCGAACAAACTCTAAAAACCATTCTTGTTCAAATTTTGAGGAAAAAAGCATTTTGATCCGTAAAGCCAGTGAATTTTTTTGTTTGTTTTTGTTTTGCTTTAGCTATTTTCGCAGAATATTCAGAAAAAATTTGAGTAATTTTCGTTTCATTCGTTATATTTCTGGTTACAAGCATGATTTGTACAAATGAAAAGTTTGTGGAAGTCTCCTGCCGATATGTTTTTAATTGTCGTTTTAAATTCCGGAGATTTTTTTGTACTTACATATTTTGCCAGTTTTTTTTTGTCTATTTAGCAAAAAAAAATATGCCCCGCAAAATTTTTATCGAATTTTAACCATGAAATTTTAGTGCCTACCCAGTTTGGCATTTGTACCTATTTCAAACTTTGGGGTCGGAATTCCGATTTCCGAAATTTTCTGAGGCCGTCGGCGCCCATCCCTGGTGTGGGCGGTTCTGAAAATGCGCCGATAATCGCGAATTCCGGTCCGCGACTCAGCCCTGATGAACACCAAAGGCTATATACTATTACCTAAATGGGCTTTAATTGTCTGCAATCTCATTCAATTTTACGTTGTAATATGCTTTTAAAGGGAATATTATTTTATTTGGCATTCTTTTTGGTATGGCTCTCTGCCAAAAGTTTGGTCGGCTTTTGATCGGCGCTGAAGCCCGCTTCTTTGCGCGCACTGAGTAAGTTGATTTGTTATTGCTTGGTTTTGGGCTTAGCTCAAGAATGTTCTCTAGTCAAATGTTTCCTATTTAGCATAACAAATTTCTCGACAAGTCTTGATCAGTCGCCTACTCCTAAGCAGATTCACACTCGTCTTCCACCAGGCTACAACGCGCCAAATGCTTTTGCACTTTTTACGAAGGATCAACTGACTGGGCAAAGCGGAGGCCTTAAAATGGTGAAAATTGTTTCGACAAATTGGAAGAGTTTGGATGAGAAGGAAAAGCAGGTTTTCGTCATCAAGTTAAATGAGGCCAAAACGACTCATTGAACAAAGTTCAGAATTACTCTGAACGCGCAAAAAAGATCGGTGATGAGTTGAGGGACAATTTTGAGAAGCTTACAGATGACCAGAAGAAAGATTTGTGGGATAAGCATGTCGAGAAAATGAACAAACGTCGAAGATTGCAAATGAAAATGAAGCTGAACAAGGTTTTGTCACACTTTTCGAATGCTAAATATTTTTTTAAAAAATTTCGTATTCATTTAACATCAGATTATTTATGATTTAGTTCAAACTTTTGCGTGTTTTAGTTTCATGCGGAAACAAACCGCCCAAAGCAACCGTTGTCATCGTATATGCTCTTCGTGAAAGAACGCTTTGTGAAGCACACGGAACCATTCAAAACGAGAGACGAACGGCTCAAATTTGTCGTCGAGACGGGACAACAGTGGCGACAGATGACGGATGCCGAAAAGAAGGTGCCCTGTTTTTTTGTTTGGTACTTTTTCTATCGAACTAAAAAATTATAAAATTGAACTTGGACTTCTCTCATATTGGTTTAATTCAATATCACTGAAAAATACAGTTTAAAAATGATTGTCGGCTTAAAGACTTTAAGCATTTTGGAAGGAGAGGGGGGGGGGTAAAAATTAATTCTCTTGGCTAATCCCTTCCATCATTTTGTAGCCGTATGGTGACCAGGCGCAAGGCGATAGAGCGGAGTATCGAATGGAATTGGCGGAATGGAAGCAAAATCATGCGGATGAAATTAAGGCGTGGAAAGAGGCGAATAAGCCGAAGGCAAAAGCTGCGCTTAAAGGTGTGAAAAATTTTGAATTTTGCACTCAATTTGTTATGAGATTTTCAACCAAAACTTATAAAAATATGGTGGTTTTTTTTGTTGAAGTTTTTAGGAATGGGAAGAGTCCGGTGGCGCCGATAGATTTTTAATGCAATATGTTAATAATGGGTTGGCATCCCGACAATAATCGTTAGTACAAAAATTGTTTGATAACTTGATTTCAGAAAAACGCCAGAAGAAGGTGCTGAAGCCAAAGAAAACGAAGGCGGCTAAGGCTCTGAAGAGGGGGAGTAAGCAAAAGAAGACCAAGGAGGTTAAGGCTAAGGCTGAGGGTTCTGTGGAGAAAGAAGAATGGAGCAGCGACGACGAAGAAGAAGCCATTCAACAAGGTTTTTGACGATTTCAACCCATTTGGGCAAGGAAAAATTTTTCACAAAAAAAAAGAGTCAAAATCATAAATCGAAATTGTCGGATAACGGATTTCGGATGATCCGTTGCAACACCCTTATGCCGATAGGAGAAATTATTTAACTTTATTTCAGAAAAGCGCCAGAAGAAAGTGCAGAAGAGGGGGAGAAAGCCAAAAAAGACGGAGAAGGAGCCGGAGGCTGAGGGTTATGTCGAGAATGCAGCACCGAAGATGACAGAAACGTAGAGATGAAGAAGGAAGGCTATATTTGACAAGACCATTTGTACTATGATCTATTTATTTATTTTTTAAATTGGTCTACCACCAACATATACTAGCTGAACGGTTAGCAGAATCACAAAATATGTATCGTTTTTCGATAAAAAGATGTATGGGATTTCTTTTCTGTTCGTCCAGCCAAGTTATCGTGTTTTCATAAATTTTCGAAAATCGCAAGTTGGAGCAGTACGAGTACGGATTTGTGAGAGGATTGGACAAATTTGGGTGCCCACACTAATAAATGGTCATAAAAGCAGTCAAAAAGCGGCACTAAACCTGTCAAAAAGTGGTCTCAATTGCCAAAGGCGACGCCCAAACCATTATAATGGGAAGAAACGGACCGTTTTGTCGTCATGGCAACATGACTTGTTCTTACCTTATTCGAAATCCAAAATAATTATTCCAAATTTTAAAAAACTTTCCGCCATATGGGCACTTTTGGAAGCGGAAAATATTCCTTCGTCAAAAGATTGGGCCAAGGCGCCTACGGATCGGTGGTCAAAGCGAAAGATTTGGAGGTCGCCACGGGGGAGGGCATCATTTTTTGCCAACAATAAATTGGCAAATTTCAATTCTGGCAGAATGACCGTTTCGTGGCCATCAAACAAATTGCGCTGAAAGGCGATGTCGCAGCCCAACTGCGTGTGTTTCGCGAAGTGCAAAGTCTGAGGCACTGCGACCACTCAAATGTCAGCAAAAGTCGGCGCTGTGTGAAGAGAACTGTTCTTTGACCCCGCAGGGGAAAGGAATGGGGGGGGCGGTGTCATTGAAGTGTTAGGATTAGAGCAAGGACTTGAGGACTGATCGAGATTTACATCGATCTCGAAAAATCACGGTCAAGCCAAAATTTCTTCGATCGAGATTCTCGAAAAAAAATAAAGGTCGAGATTCTCTCTCTCTCGAAAAATCTCGGAAAAATTTCTTCGATCGAGATTTCGATCGAGAATCTCAAAAAAAAATCTCGAAAAATTTCGATGAGAATCTCGATCGTCCTCGTCGGTCTCGACCCTAATTAACCGCGAATGGTGTGACAAGTGATTGCCTCTGTTTTATGAGGCTTATTTGTTAGGTCATTTTTGTTTGTATAAAACCAAATATTTGGTGGAAATTTGTGCCTAGTTTTGTTAAATGCTGTATAAAGAAAGCTCCTCTCCAAAGATCATTCGTCTGTTGGACGTGCTGTGGTCGCCGGCAGCCAACGGCGGCGACTGCCAACGCCACAGTGACGACGCCTCCGGCGACAGGCGGCAACATCAAAAGCAGCCGCCAATGTTTGTGTCGCTGGTGCTCGAGTTGGCCGAGTCGTCCCTGCGCTTGGTCATCGACGATGAGCGACGGCCGCTGTTGGAGCTGATCCCACGCCATTACTTCACCCAAATTCTCTATGGAATTGCGTATCTGCACGAACACAACAGCATCATGCACAGGGCACTCGAGGGGGGGGGGGGGGGAGGGGGAATCAATCAAAATCATCAAAAAACTAAAGGATCTGAAGCCGGACAACATTTTGGTGACGGTGCAGAACCGGGTGAGAATTGCGGACTTCGGCTTGGCCTGCATTTACTTTCCCGCCAATTCAGAACGAACATATGAGCACCAGGTGATGTCGTCTCACACGTTGAATATATAATTGTTGATCACTTTTTTTTGTTGCTTTCCTGATCAAATTTTCGAGAATTTGCATTCTCGAACATTTCGGGAAATCGAAATTTGACTACAAATTCGCAGGTGGCCACCCGTTGGTACCGCGCGCCTGAGCTGCTGTTTGGTGCCACGCGTTACACCCCTGCGGTGGACCTGTGGGCACTTGGCTGCATTTTTGCCGAGTTCTTTAACGGGGAACCGCTCTTTGGGGTGAATATTTCTCCAAAAAAAAACAAAAAAAGGGGGAGTAAACTAGAGCCCGGAACGAGACGAGATCTCGACAAGTCTCGACTTCGAGATCTCGCTCGAATAAAAATGAACTTCATAAGATTTTTCGAGACCCGAGATTTTTTCGAGAATCTCGTCTCGAGTCTCGCTTGAGGCTCAAGTTCGAGCTCTAGAATAAAGCCACAACAATCTTTTTAGGCAAAGACGGACATTGAACAGTTGACCAGAGTTTTTACGCTGATGGGCACACCGACTGAACACAGTTGGCCCGGGTGGGAAGTGCTGCCGGACGCAAGCAAAGTGATGTTCGACCCGGTGGAGCCGACCGATGATTGGACACAAATTGGTGGGTGGTTTTTCAACGCAAAACATAAGGCTGTTCGAGCAGATCGATCACTGATTTCGAGCAGTTCGATCACTGATTTCGAGCAGTTCGATCACTGATTCTGTTATATTCCGTTCAAAGGTTGGGCGGGGGGGAGACTGATTGGAAAAGTGTCCGAACACCGATCTAAGTGATCAAAAACAATCCATTACAGCCTAAAGCGTTGAGATTGAGCAAAAACTGGGAATATAAAATCAATCCCTTACGGCAATTCAATAGCAAAACATTTAAATTTTAAAATGTACAAAAATGAGCAAATTGTCAGGCATGCATGGGCGCAGCAGGGAATAAATACAAAGATTAAATTGATGTTTGATTGGATTGGTGATTAGGCAAACGAAGAATTCATGGGGATAATGATGCACAGCATAAAAATTGAGAAATTAAACTATTTATCGTTGTTAACAGTTTTTTGGAGATTTAAAAAAAATAATTTGAATTTTTTTTGTGACATATTTAAAAGTGAAATTAAATTTTTGTTAAAAGAATATTCCGATCATCGATGAAGATTTTTATCGTCACACATAGCAGCAGCTCAGTCCGTTTCATGTTCTTAATTTCGTCAAAGTGTCACCCCCATGCATGGATGGCTCTCGATCACTTTTTGATCCGATGAACCCCGTCTCCGCTTCATTGTGTTATTACGTTCGAATCACCGAGATTATAAATTTGGCCACTGAATGTTGTCGATTGATGGTGAAAAAAAAACACAAATATTTTAAGTCTCATGTCAGCGGAAGAAGAGCAGCCGTTTGATGGCATTTGCGAAGGAATTCATTTTTAAATACATCGGTCGTCAAACCGACGGACTCTGATCGGAAAGGTTCAGCAGCAATTTGCGGCTGATCGATGTGCTTCACAGACTGATCGTCCCCCAATCCGGCAGTAATCAATCAAAAACATTTTGGCGTCAAGTCCAAAACGCTGCTGCTGGAATGTTGTCTCGTTCCGGACTCCGGGGGCAAAAAAGACTCGCAATTCTGTCACGGTCAATTAATCACGTCCATTTCGAACCCAGCTTCGCCGATGGATTTGTGTGATCTGTGCGGTTTGTGCGCTGATCAGATTGATCAATGATCATCAATCAAATTGGAAGGGCGGAAAAGAATTTTGTCGGCGAAAGTTCGCATAGTAATCAACAAAAAGCAGTGAAAATGAATGATGGAAAGGCGTAGCGAGTGGAATTTGAAAAAAAAAAATTGAATCTGAAAAAAATCAAAACATTTTTCAGTTCCTTCAGTCAGTCCAGAAGGTCTGCGAATGATTCGAGCATTGATTCAGCTGAACCCCGTTGATCGGTTCGGAGAACATATTTTTTTGGAGGATTTTCTCAATAATTTTTTTTTTCTTCAGATTTTCTGCTCTCCGTTCCCTACAACTTCCATTCTTCACACAGCATCCACAGTATGACGCAATACCGTACCAACCGCCGATGCTGGAGGCCAACATCGGACGGAGACAACCGGAAATTGTGTTCACCGAAGCCAGCAAAAAGACTCTTAAGCCAAAAAGCAAATGATTTTTAAGATCGTAAAAGATAAAAAAGGAGGTTCAAAATGGGGCTTTGACAAGAGAAGCTCAAAAATCGCATTTTCCCCAAAAAATTTTAGGAACGAGCAATTTTGGTGCATATAAAAGCATGCCTTGGAGAGATTTGGGTAATACTGCAGTTTGTACCCCCCCCCCTTTTCGAAAAAAAAAAGGCAGGCAATGATCGAAATCATGCTTTTTGAAAAATTTTGAGGCTAGAATTGATTTTTTAAAATTTTTGAATTTTTAAAAAATTGTTTGAATTCGGGTCCGGGGTTCGGAATTGGGTAAAATAAATGTCAGAATCGTGATCAGCGACCCCGAAAACCTCTGGAAAAATCTTTTTGTGGACTTAAAGATATTTTATTTTTTTCGAAAAAGGAGGGGGGGGGGGGGTACAAACTGCAGTATTACCGAGATTTGGGAATAACTACTTTATATGGGACTGGCTCGGATCCGAATAAAAATACCACTAATCGATTCCGCTCGTCGAGCTGATTACGAATCCGCAAAAATTTTGAGTCGGACTCAACTATGAAGAAAGTTATGGCTCCTCAAAGTTGGCCGAAAAACCATAGGGGACGAAGGGCGGAGGAAGAAGTCTGACGAGCGCCACTGGGGGGCGAGCGCGCGGGGACCCGCGGAGCGCGCAAGATCCCCCGGGGGGTCACGCGCGGACTTCTTCCGGAGCCCGGAGTCTCGCCCTACCTACTGGCCGCCGTAGTCGAGCGTGCGGTACTTTGGCTGCTATTTTCCGTGTCAAATTACATATTTTCAGACAATTTTTAGAATAAAAATTTTTTTCAAAAATGTTGACCTAAAGGGTCCCCCCCCTTCGGATTTTTTCGGGTTTTTAGAGCATATGAAGAGAATACGAATATTTGCGATCCTATTGTGTGACCACTGATTTAGCCTTTAACGCTGGCGCAACTTCAAAATGTTTTCAAATTTCCGATCCAATATCCGGTCGCTTTGAGTACTCCGGACTCGGTCAGTTACACAACACCCAACCTGACTCAAAAAACCGACCCGGGTATCCAAACGGCCCGTCGCCGGCTATCCAAAAACCCACCCCACCCGACTTTAATTTTGCGCAACCCTAGAAAACGCCACCAAGTTCTTTCATCCAAAACGAACGTTTCATTGCGATATCAAAATAAATAAAGCAATAACAATAGATAAATGTGGCTGATTTGAAACCGTGTCCACAAAATGTTTTCGTCCACCCATTCATCTCTCATCCATCAGACTTCTCATTTGCTGGCAATGTTAACACGAAGCGGGCGCCCGTACAGCTCGGCCCCGTTCATATTAGTGACCGCGTTTTGAGCGCTCTGCTGGTCCTAAAAATTTCAAAACTTTTGAAGTCACCTCACAAAAAGCGTTACCTGGAACTCGCAGAAGCCAAAGCCTTTTGGACGGTTGGTTTCTCGGTCGTACACAATTCTGAAAAAACTCGAGTATTATCGGAAATAAAAAAACGTATCCCACCGAACATTGGTGACCACTCCGCACGAGCTGAACATGTTGCCGATGTCTTCCTCGGTCGCGTTGTACGGGATGTTCCCAACTGCAAATTAAAAATGCCGTATTTTTGAAACGGAATTCGTTTAGTTTAGACTCCTATCGCTTATACAAATTATTGATGTCGTAGCCAGTCCGAAATCGCTACGAATCCGTTAGTGAATGCGCGTTACGCTGGACTGATCAAATAATAATCCAATAAAACGGATACCTAGTTCATTGGTCAAAACAAACTCCGAAACTTGAGTTAAATCTCAATCAATCCAACGACATATACACACATGCACTTACCTTTTTGCACCAATTTTGACGCAGCTCTAACAACCACACCATCACTCACACCGGTTTGTGGCGGTGGCGTTTGAGGTAAAATTTAGACCGGCACACCGACATTTCTGCCGCTTTCTTTTTCGTCATCTATTTTTGCGCATTGTGCGTTCCAACCGTCGATTATCCAAAAAAATCCATAACAAAAGTCACCAAATGGAAAAATTCCCCTAACTCATTTGGATTCGTTCTTCGGTGGCCCATACTACACAAATACAACCAATTTTCTTAAAAGAACTCTTTACCATAGACGCTAAAGCCAGATGAAGCCATTTCTTCTAGATGGAGTCAAACAAAAATCAAAAGAATGAAAAGTTTGGTTCTGATCTCTATAAATGAAATAAAATTGTCCAGTAGGAATGATGCAGTTCTTATGATGATGGTGTACAACAAATATATGGCTGGTTAAGTTCGTTAGTTGGAAGAAATGAAGAAAGG
Organism: Globodera rostochiensis; assembly: GCA_018350325.1. Lineage (NCBI taxonomy): Eukaryota > Metazoa > Nematoda > Chromadorea > Rhabditida > Heteroderidae > Globodera > Globodera rostochiensis. The sequence goes on along the minus strand of JAEVLN010000003.1, from coordinate 2,869,661 downwards.
GAGAGAAGAATCACTTCATAATCGTAAGAACGCTCACCTCTCAAAAACGAAAATGTGAAGCGAGCGATGAATCTTCGCAAAAAAAAATCAATATTGCAATCTTTCGTTGCAATAAACAAAGATTTGATTATTTAAGAAAAATCAATAAAATCAGATTTAAATTTTTGTCAAGAACCAAAAAATTCTGAATTTTGCTTGATTAGAAAAAAAGTTAGTTTTAGGATGGCAAATATTTGTCCCTTTTTCACCCATCACATTGGCCTTGATGAGGAAGCGCACGCATTTTTTGCATTTTATTCCGAAAAATTTGGGCCCAAAATGCCATTGCTGTTCATCGGCACAAATTGTGGGCGTTGTTTGCTTTTCTCACCGAATTTGTTGAAACAACTTGCAATTCTTCATGGTCGCTTTTTTATTTAATTTATTTTTGTTTGTTTTGTTTTCAAATGAATTTTTAGCCTTTCAGCAGACGCCCAGCGTCGTCAGATCGTCGCAATTGGACAATGGCCATTTGATGAACAAATAAAAAATGGTAGATGATATTTCATGCCATTTCTAACATTTTTAATGGCATTTTGGACCATTTGATAATTTCATTTTGTTGACATGAATTTCAGCTGCTTCCCAGCCCCCCGACACTGACTATGAGTGCATCATTTGGCTCCATTTTCGTTGCTTTTCCATTGCACTTTTTGAATTTTGCACCGACGACGGCACCAAAATGGCCAACCTTCGCCCGTTGCGCGAGCTGAACACTGGGCATTACGGCTTTTGTCGGGCGGTAGCTGATCCCGTCGGAGGGCGTATGTTCATGCCGGATCACGAAGTACGGTTTGACCTCCTTACATGCCATCACATGACCAGGGCTTCCAAATCAAAATTTTTCAAAAGGCTTATTTTGCTCAAATAAACGAAACATTTGGATCTTTTGGCTTTATTTTTGAGTTAATTAGGACGTTTTAGCTTTTTGCAGTTTTTTGGAGAGGTTTCGTGTGCTCCGATAAGCGCCGTCGGAAAAAAATTGGTCAAATTTGTTTAAGCAATATGAAAGAAAAACTACATTTTTTAATGCAGTTTTTAACATTTTCTGATTTGTTAGCAAATTTTTTAGCAAAAAATGTTATTTTTTGAAGCTTATAGGGAACGGCAAGGGCTCGGCGACGCCGAAAAAACGTTGAAAAATAGGCCAATATTTTGTTAAATCGACCTCCCGAAAGCCGTAAAACGAGGCCAAAACTTCGGGTATGGAAGCCCTGAACGTGTGTGACTCAGCCCATATTTGAATTTCCGGTAGGAAAAATTTTTTGGGAAGATTTTTTTTTGAAAATATTTATTTTTGACACACTTTTATACTATACTATACTATAGCTCACATTCATTTTTGTTTCCCTTCAGGAACTCAGTTCGTCCCTTCGAATTCGATATCGAAAGGGTGGCGACAAGTTGCTGGTGTTTGGCGAGCAGTTCATGTGCCGAACTTGGCGGAGACATACAAAACATTCAACCGGCAACGAAGGGACGATGTTCAACGGCCTTCTGATGGGCGTCGAAGTGCTTCCAGGAGGGCAAGGTTTTTTTTTGGATTGAATTTTGATGGAATCCAAACTTTTTTTTTAAATTTTGAGACCAGCTTTTGCTCGCATTTGAGGACAGCACCGTTTGTGTGTTTGATCTGCGCACCAACGAGGTCCTTGACGCGGTGAGATGGCACATTTATTGTTTGCTAACAGTCCATTCCTTTTTTCCTTTTTTTGTTCAATACCGAAAATTGAAAAAAGAGTTACATTTTGTTCATGTAAAATAATGAAAGCAAGCCGTGAAATCGAATTGAATGGAATGGAATGAGTTGGGTTCTGATTACACAATACCTAATTGTACCACGAACCTGACTTTTAAAAAAAAATTTCAATGATTTTTTAAAGTGGGAGGTGAGGGGGGGAGGGTGGGTCTGTAATTGGTAAGCGATGATCAGAAAACGGACAAAAAAATGCTTCTCTTGTGATCATAGCAATAAACAAAACAAATCCAATCCTTGCCGATTTCGGTCATGGCATCGGGAAAAATCTGATTCCAATTGCAGAGAATTTGTGTCTTAATTTAAAAAATTCTCCTCTTTTTATGAAAGGGTGCACTTTTTCAACTCGTTCAGTTTCAGCTCAAACACCCAAAGCTTCCCGAATTCCTCTGTTGGTCCGTGCTTTCCGACACCGCCGACCGCGCTGCGCTGATCGCCGTGTCAGTGATCGGTCAATTGTACTTGCTCAGCTATTCGTCGGGCGGCGGATTTGTCGGAGATGACGCCAATGACGACGACGAGACGGAGGAGTACCAGACAAAGCCGCTGCAGCTGTTGAGGGCCGAGTGCAAAGTGAAAAAGTGCCGTCGGTGGGTGAGCAATTGGATTTGGAATTGTTTTTCTTTTTTTTTTTTGTTGGTGAATGACTTCCATTTTAGCGAGTCGGAATGTACAGCTTTGGCACTTTGTTCTGCACAAATGGATGAACAACAACCGGCGAGAAGAAGAATGGCGATCGGCTTCAAAAATGGGGCCATTGAAGTGAGTTGAGTGAGTGAGAGTTGTGTTAAGTAGTGACTACCGGCAAAATGTAATTAAGTTGTCGTGATGGGGGAATTAGAGATTGGCTCCAGGCAGAATCCCGTCCAAACAAACTCCGATTCGGGTTTAAAATCGCAAATCGGGACCCCGGCGCGGGTGTCCTGATCCGGTTGGTCACTAGTTTCTATATCCAATCAACGGCAATGGCCAGACAAAGGCTTTCAAATGGGAGAGCAAAATACCGATTAGAATTTTCAATTTTATATAAATTTTGATGAAAATTTGCCAAAAAACGCTCTTTTCAAGATTTATTTTTTTGGGGGGGGGGGATGGGATGGCCATTGGCTACGCCCCTGGCCCTTTAAAAACAAAAAATTTGGCGTTCAGATCCGTGCCATCGTTCCGCCCCCTTCTGGCCCCTCGGGCGTCGGTTGGACCACCGCACCGCTGGTCAATTGCGTCTTTCACACGCGTTCCATCTGCGTTTTGTGCTGGTGCCTTCCATCTCCATTCCCCGACGCTAAAAATGGCCATGGCCACTCCTCCGACCAGTGCGCCCCGACGGCGTTCCGTGCAGATTGTTCTCCCATTCTTTTTTCGGGTGCTTCCGATGGCAATGTGTCGATATTTGTGCTTTCTCAATGATTTTTATCCTTTCCCATAAATTTTTTTCAAGTGCATTATGAAGGTACGGGGGGGGGCAGAGTATTAAACATTTGAAGTGTCGTCGGGGTGGCGGGGGTTCTTCGGGAAGTTGGGGATGTTCGGGGGGGGGGGGGGGGGAGCTTAACCCTGCTATAAAGCCCATCATTGCGCGCTCATAACATTGAGCTATTTGAAGAACAATTTGTTACGGAGTGGTGGAAATAATGGAAATTCGGAGGGCTCCTGTGACCTCTGGAGATGGCGGCACGTGCCACCGTTTCAGTTGGTTGTTTCGGTGTCGCATTGCCACAACGCCCCAGCGGCGATGTAACCGGATTATCCAAAAAATCGACGGAATTTCGGTCCCAAAACCGAACAATAAATTTTGTCGTTTTGTTCAATAAATGAATGGATTTGTTGGTTAGGTATTCAATAAGAATTGTCTGCAATGTTTTTAGACTTGCGCGCGCGGGTACACAAATTTGCATCAAAAAGTTTGATTGGGCAGCCCTCCGCAAATTGCTTTTGACTGATTTTTTTCCGATGATCGTAAAAAAAAATGCCCAGTGTTGGCGCCGACGCCGTCTTCTCTGTTGTCACTGCGCTCCACCGTTTCAGTCCCACCGCCACCGCCCGCCCCCTCAGGAGAATTTGGCGCTGTTGCACAAATATGCCACCAGCGACTCGGGCGAGCCTGGCCGCGGAGTCCGTTTGCGCTTCAGGCGATTCATCCGCCCGCAAATGCTTCGCATGCGCGTGAAAAGTTCCGCATGCGAGCGCGCGAGGGCCTGCGGCGACTGTCTCGGCGTCCTGCCCTCTGCTGCTTTTCCGCTTCTCCTCCACCAACTCCTCCTCCCCGTCGTCGTTGTCAACCTGTTGTTGTTGCTCTGCCTCCTCCCCGTCGTCGTTGTTGTCAACCTGTGGTTGTTGCTCTGCTTCATCATCGGCGTCCGCGGGCTGCTCGTCGTTCTCCCCGACTTGCATCAGCATCGACGGCACTGTCTCTGCTGCCTCTTCGTCTTGGAGTACGAGCGCCGCCAGAGGCGCGACAGAAGCCTGCCTCATCAAGTTGAACGCGTTGTGCCCTGAAGGAATGATGGATGAATGGATTATGACTGATGCTGGATGTGAGTGATTTAGCGCGCAGTAAAAGATAAGCCCGGGAGCGGCAACGAACCCCCCTCCCCGCAACCCTCAAGGCGATGATCAGCTTCACACCTAAGCCAATGCAGCCCCGGGCGGTAATTAAGCCCCCACGACCCTCAGGGCGATGATCAGCTTCACACCCAAGCCAATACAGCCCCGGGGCGGTAATTAAGCCCCCACGACCCTCACTATCAGGGCGATGATCAGCTTCGCACCTAAGCTCAATGCTCTGAGGCGAGACCAGGACTGGTATATTGAAATTTCATTTTTTCCGTCTGAGACCGGAATTTGGTCACGGATTTTACAAATCTTTATTTTTCTTTATTGTTATGCCAATATTCCCGATTTTTGGACTTTTTTGGTCTCGGTTTCCCGGTTCCGCTCTACTCTTTGCCCTTGTCCCCTTAGGCGTTTCAACCGTCCAACCAGCAGCTGGGACACCTTTCTTCCTTACAGTGTGCAATCAATCATTATTGCCTATTTTTAGAGGAGCTCCGAATAGTTAAATGAACTACAAAAGTTTTGAATTGGAATTTAAAAATCCAAAATTGTTACGGCCCGACCCGTTGGGGGCGCAAAATTTCGCCAGTCGGGAAGAAGGTGCTTTCCCGGATTAATGCCCTAGGGGGCATTTTGCAAGTTCATCAGAGCTAAAAAAAAAAAAATGAAAACTCACTGTTCTGTTGTCGTTGTGCCAAAATTGCTGCAGCAGATGCTGCTGCTGCTGATGAGGAGGAAGGAAATGCATGGACAACCGCTGAAGATTCGATGTGGAGCAGCAACAGCGAGAAAGAAATGGGCACAATGTACAACAGCCGCAGCAATGTCGACATCGCCGGCGGGGATGCAATTTTGGCGGCGTTCCTTTGACAGTGCATTTACTTTGTTTAATCTGTGCGCTGTTGTTGTTGTTGTTGTTGTTGTTGTACTGCTTGTCGTCGTTTGTCGCTTCCCTCTCGTTTAGTTGGCGTGACGGAATTGGCGCTCAGATTTTTTGGGCAAAATTTCTAAAATGCCATGAAAACAAAATTTTTTGGTTGAAGAGGGTCGGACGACAAAAATGCGTGCGAATGTGTTCAAATTGGGGGGGGGGGGTGGAAAACACAATTTTGGTGGCACGGAAGAATTTGGTGGCACAAAAGAGGACAAAAATGTGTAAATGCCCGCGAGGCAAAAACTACAAAAAAAATTTTTTTGGTCCCAACGCGTGCAGACTGCCAAAAATTATTGGCGACACATTCCGTTGGATAACAAAGAAAAAAGAAGAATATTGACGTACATTAAAGCGTCAAATCGGGCAAAATTGCATTTGCTTTCCATGGAATGACAACATTTGAGTCTTTTATTTGGTCAAGAAGAAAGCAATCCCCAGATCGATCTGATCCCAAATCCGGACTTGCGAAATGAATTTTCAGAAAAAAACCATAGGGGGGCACCTTGGACCAATTCTTAACCAAATTGCCATCAAAAAATACAGATTTCGCAAAAAAAAAAATGGTATTTTTAAAAAATTTACTGAAATTTCCCGGTTGGGGTCTCGGATCGGAATATCATCAGGATTGCCGGAGTTTTGAACACGCTGTGCCAACAGTTTTTTCAGAAGTTCTTTTGCCGGAAGGCATTCATTCAAATTTCACGGCATTTTGGGAGGGGGGGGGTCAATTGCATTGGAACAAAAAATGCACGGCGGGAAATTTCAGACAAATTGGACAACGTTCACTCATCTCCTCCCCCATAATTGCTTCTTAACCCGTCCACCACTATTTAGCATATTATGTCGCCAAAATAAATAAGCATTGCCCCCCCCCCAGGGGATTAACACTTTTTGAACACAATTAATCGTCCGTCCCCCCATATTCAGAGAGGGCACTTACAAATTAGCTGCTTTACATCCATTTTTTTGATGGTCCCCTCAATTTACCGCAAAAATAAAAGAAAAATGAGAAAAGTGTGGCGGCGGTGACTGTTTTGATTGACCCGTCCCGCCCAACTGAAATGCCGACGACAAAATTTTTTCTTGTCTGGAAGCGTCTCGAGACTCTCGAGCACACGCACCGCCAACAAAACGCCCCATTCATTCACACGACGTGTCCATCCATATGTGCCGTATGCCATGGGTCACGCAAATGTTTTTTTTGGTGGTGGCATTGATATCACATACAAAATTCACGGGCACGGCAACATTTTGTTTGTGCCGTGCCATTGCCGTCGTCGGATTGAAATTGAAATTTTGAGAAGCGATGGGGGGGGGGGGGGGGAGGGCGCCGCGGGGCACACCGATGGGAAGGAAGAATTGGGCAATGATGGAGGGGGGAGGCAATGGAATGTAAAAGTGCCATCGGTTACAAATGGAAATGAGAGAGAGAGGCGAGCACAAAGAATCTCACCCATCACATCATATATCCCCCCGGGGTGCAAAAAACAGGGACAATTTCGGATAAAAATGGAAGGAGGAGAGGAAATTGCGTCTTGCCAACACAAGCAAATGCAGCACCATTTTTGGACACCTTTACTTCCTCATTTAGCACCACGAGAAAAGAATAAATAATGGATTTTGTTTAGAGCAAAAATGCCTCGCGGCAAAGTTTTTTTTGTCCCATTTGCCTTCCGGCGCTAGGCTTTTGTCAACACCAAAAAAAGTAATGAGGGCGCGCGAAACTGAAAGAAAAGTAAGTTGTCGTCCATTCAAAAATTCCCGTGGACATACTGTAAATTGTGTACCTAATTGATACTGTAAGCGTAAGACAAAAAGAAATGCCGCCGTTAAATTGGCAGAAAGTTTCATGAAAAGCGACGAAAATGCACGCACAACGGCAATTTTTTTTTGTTAAAGAATTTTATTGGGAAATGATTTTTTTTGTTTGTTCAAATTCTTCGCCGCCCGAGGGGACGGACGGACGAAGGGGAAAAACAGCGCCAACAAACCCGACAATTTCCCCCGACTTTTTTTCAAACATTGTACGTGCATTGATTCCCCCCCCCACCTAATAATTGTACGTTTTGTGCAGCAAAAACAGGTGGGTGACGTAATTAATGCCCTTGGGGGAGACAGTAAAGTTTGGTTTATTTGTCACCTCCCCCGGAGGGCATAATTTGGTTCTGATGCTTGGTCAGCAAACAAATTAGCGAGCGTATTAAACCTGAATAAATACAAACTCTGAACTATGGGGAATTTAAAGCCTCTAAATAATGAATCGGTTTTGGGAATGCTAACATTGGAGCCCCCACGGCGAAGTCGTTCGGTTGGGCGCGCCAGGGCCTTTGACGTGCTTCTTTGAACTATCCAAACATTGGTAACAATCGGAAGCTTTTTCTGCTTGTGATTTTAAAATTCAAATCAACGATATAATTTATAATCAAAAATTACCCAAAAAATCTTATTTTTTTTCGCTCTTTTCTGATCACTTCTAAACACATAAAGCTTTCGATTGGTATCAAATTTATTTTGCTTGGTTAGTTTAAAGAATATTTATGGCACTTTTTAAATGTCGCTGCTGACGCCCAACCGACTCCAATTCGGAATTTGGCATTTTGAACAGTAAAATGAGGCGGGTGAATGTGCTAAAACTGCAGATGGGCCCATCCATTTAAATGTTGCCGCACGCAAATTCGGCCAATGCCATGTGAGTGCTCGAAAAAAGCCATTATTCAACCCCATTAATTGGCATTTTTAATCGGCCAATTAAACTATTAATGCTTCATTGAAATGTTCACCTCTCTGCCGACCTGCCCAATCAGCAGTTGCTTGCCGTGCCAACTAATTGGTGTAATTATGGATGGCAATTTGCTTGCTCGCACTTCCTTTAAGAGAGCAGACGAACGGATTGTCCCCCCGGGGGGAGGGGGGGTGACTATTTTGAACGGAAGGTGTGGGGGAAGGGGAGGGGGGGGGGGGGCACGCGCTTTTCACAATGCCCCGGGAGGGAATTACACTGAAGCAGATAATGTGCTCTTTGATGGACGGAAAAGGGAGCAATCGGACTAATGAGACCCCCCCCCCCCGGGGTCCATTTTCTGCGAGATTTCATGCAATTTGGTTCGGTTGCAAAAAAAAGAAAGAATATTCGGCATTTGCCCCGGGGGGGGGGAGGGGACGTAATGTAATTGAAGCCAAAAATAGAAGTGCCCAAATTGGTCTCACTTTTGTGGCACTTGGGGAAACGAATGAATGTGTGTGTACACCTCAGCGCTTACAACAATTAGTGGCACGTTTTATCCATTTGCGTTGTCCATTAAAAATGGAATTTGTCCATCATTTAAAAATTGTATTTTCCCCCTTTTAACCATTTTGCCGTCTTAATTAGGTAATTAAAATGGCGCCGACTTTTTTTTTTTTCAAAAATTATTTTACGCCGTCTAAATTAATTAAGCAAAAAATTTGGGGCGGCATTTCCGCTCTTTTTATGGCTCATTTACACTTTCAAAAATTGCGCGTTCAGTCGTCGGATTGTTCCCAACGGCGGAAGGGGCGGGACCCTTTGTCCTAAAAGTGTGATTATTAATTAGTAATATAATTTTATTACATTTTTTGTTTACAATTTTTTATTGGAACATTTAAAAAGCGGCCAGACGACGGCGGGCATTGGAATTTGGACAAAATGTGCACAGCATTTTGTGATAATGACCCCCCTAAACACCGGGTAGGGGGGAGGGGCTCAACTCGGCGCCAACAGTTTGAGTAAAAATTTGAATTGTCTTCTGAATTAAAAAATATTTCATTCTTAGTAATTAATATACTGACAAAATACCTATTTAAGTGTTTAAAAAACTCTAAAAACATTAAAAATAAAGCACTAAAAAAATACATCCAGGTAACGACGACTGCAAAACCTCAATTTATTAGTACAATTTAAACCTGTTATAGCGATGCTGTTCTAAAAATTGCAAAAGTTAAACGATGTACAAACTTTTGATCGAGAAAAAATTGCAAGACCAAAAGCCAATTAATTACCTATAGGTAATTAAACACCATAACATTTGTTTGTTAATTGAAAGGACCGCTGCACTTTTAAGCCGGGCCCGCGGACGGCAACCAATCGGTGCCGTGTGTAAACATTGTGTACGCCCGCGGCAATACAAAAAACCTCAAAGTGCAGCACAGCACACAGACACACACACACCCAAAATGTGACACAAGCTTTGGCACCCGGCAACGGCAGCACGTTCAGCTTCCCCATCCCATTTTCCAAGCACTCACGCGCTTCATGCCCATGCCCACCACCACCACCATCAACAAACACAAATTGTCTGTTTCGACCCCGTAATCAACATATAATAATGCATCGTTGTTTGATAAATGCCACCTGAACCAACCAAGTGTGTCCCCCGCAGCCATAAAAGTATGACTTTTGCCAATTCGAACTTAACCCACCGAAACAATCACCCAACACCATTCATTGTGCGAGAAGTCAACCATTCTTAACAACTTCATTTGAGTAATCAGTGGTTGCACAAAATGTGAAAATGACAAAAAGTAGAGTGAATTCTGAATTATTTCATTTTTTTTTTGTCCGTCACTCGAAAAGAGGCATTCAGTAGTAGGAAGGCGCGATGATGGGGAGAGATAGAGAGAGAAAACAAATTTGAAGGGGGTGGAAGGATTGTTGAAAATAAGATCGTTTTATTTTGTATAACACCTAAACAACATGAAAAAAGAATGGATTTCCGATCGGACCTTGGCCCCCCAAAAAGGATCGCTTTTGTATCGCTCCGATCGTTCCTTCACGCGCACACACACAGCACCATCCATGCACATCCCTCCTCCATGTCGATGATCAACCTCAGCCCCACGACTTAGTCCCCCTTGAACATCAGCCAAACGCGCGGGCTTTCGATGTACCCTGAAAGATTACCTCCATGCTGAAAGTCCGTAATATAAATATAATGGCGGTGGTTAAATTATTTGTTAAAATGCCGAGGTAATAATATACATATGTACGCCACACGATGGGTAATGAACGAAGTTATTGTTGATAATGACGTGAAAAATTGGGTGTGAAAAAGTGTCTTTTTTTGAAACAAAAGAAAAGCATTTCATTATTGTGACCACAGGCAACAAAATGTTCGCTTCTCCCAATACAACTCAAATTCTGCTCGTCCCATGGTAATACATAACATTGTTTGTTTGGCTGAAACGGCTTTTAAAATTGACGCTAAATTTCAATTTCTCAACAAAACAAAAGTTAAAATTCAAATTATAATTTGCGGTCTAAGCCGAAGCGCTCATCAAAGCAGCTGGCTATCCGACCGGTGTGAAAAAAAAACGTAGCAGTACGACGTGGCGATGCCAAAACATTTATTTTTTCTATTACCAATAATAATGCGTCAAGGAGGAGAAAAATGCCCGTCTCCTGTGCCGCCGAGGAGAATGGTGGTGGGCTAACCTGAGTTGAACTCCGACGACAGGTAGCCACCGTGCTCGATCAGCATGTGGTTCTTCAGGTCGCCCCACTCGCTGAGTTTGTTCTGACAAATTGAGCACAGATAGCCGTGCTCCTCCTTCACATGGTCCTCCATGTTCAGGAAGCGGTTGCATTTGAAGTCACAAACTTTGCACTCAAATTTGATGATGCCCGTGTGGATGCGTTCATGTGTGGTCACCTTAAAATGAGAGATTTATTCAGCTCCAGTTACTCACTCTTCGCTAAAATATTCAACAATTTTGGACCAAAATTTGCTCTCATCAATTCCCGTCCAAGCCAAAAAATGCCCCACCGCAGTCTCACTGATGAACAACTCCTCGCAGAAATGGCATTGATAAGTTTTGGTGAACACATGCGACATTTTCTTGTGCTTGCGCAACTTGCGCGGCGTCAGGAACTTCTGGTTGCACAGGTTGCATTTGAAGCCGGAATTCTGTCCACGATGGAATTTGGTCCGGTGGTTGTAGAGGCGAAGATCCGTGCACAAATTGCGCGCCGGCAGACATTCAAAACAGAAGTAGACCTGCAGAAAAAGTGTGGAGTAAAAAAATTGCAAATTTTGCGCACTTGACCAACTTGCGTTCCCCCTTTTTGCGGACCGCATTTTCTAAATTTATGACAAAAACCCACCAAAAATAATTTCAAGAAAGAAACGGTTTTCTCGCACGGGGACAAACTTGTAAGGGGAACGCAAGCAGTACAAGTACACAAAATTGAACAACAAAAAATGAGCAAATGAAATTATGGGAGTTCCAACCAAAACTATGAACATGAAACAAATGTAGAAATAGAAAACTTCATACAAAAGGGAGGGGAGGGAATGAACACACTAGTAATATTAAGAGTAATGCACTATGACAAAAATATTGTTGACCATTTCACAAAGATGGTCCGCCATCTCTGCCTTGCTGGGAATGGACTTGAAGCACTTCAAACATTGCACCCATTCAGCGCAAGCCGGATGCTTTTTGGCAATGTGTTTCTTCAGCGAGTACTCGTTGCGATAGCGCTTGTCACAGAAGGGACATTGCGGCGAAATTTTCTTCTTGTACACACGCTTTGGCTGAAAGAGCACCCCAAAACGGTCGAAGCGAGCGGGGACGCCGCCGGTGAGTTCGCCAGGCAATGGAATCCTAAATTTTGTTTTTTTATTAACTTCCATTTTTGAATTGGATTGGACAATTTCGATGCTGCACCGGAAGAAAAGGTTTGACCGTTTTTTTTTTGTTGTAAAATTTGTTGAAAAAAAATGCGCGCCAAAAGTGAGGAATTGTCCAAAAATTCAGCCCATTTGTGAATATTCATCATTAAACCACATACTCTCTGACGATCACTTCGTATTTCGAAGCGTCCAAATCTTCTTGTGGCGGGATGAAACCGCCGCTGACGATTTCGTCCAATCGGTTGGCCTCAAACTCCTCCTTCCTATATAGGACAAAGGTAATGTGTGTGGGTGTGATTGAATAATTTAGAACCAGACCAGGCCCGTTGTCAGAATTTTTTTGTTGTTGTTAAGGCCTATTCAAAAATACTATTTTTTTTTGTTGCGAATTCCGCTTCACCTCTGGATGGGAAAAATTGAAAATATTATGAAAAATTGGTACAAAAATCACGGATGTTAAAACAAAAGGCCCCACCCCCTGGCTACGGGCCTGAACCGAACGAATATGGAACCTTTGCTGTCGGACTTCCTCCTCCTGTTGGGTGAGATAGAGCGCATGTTCTTTGGGATGTCTGTCCCTCAAGTGCCGTTCATAAATGTGCTTGTCCATAAAACGGTTTTTGCAAATGCGACAGCGCGCCATCTTCGAACGGATGAGCTTCCGAATCTCGGACGGCTTTGTCGGATGTGCGACTGCGCCCGCAATTTCGTCCGCATTTTGAGTCCGGATCACCAACGGCACCGGTTTAAGCACCTTCACGTTGCCTCCTGACAACAACGCCATGAGTAGTGATCAACACCCAACCTCCTTTTTGGTTTAAATTCAATTTTTTTTGCATACCATTGGTTGTCGTATTTGATGTGGACGGTGTAAGCTCCTGATCAGACGCGAAAGTGGTCGTTGTGGCTGATGAAACGGAAGCCGAAGCTGTTGCGGCAGAAGGAGCCGACCAAAACGAAAATGCTCCATTAATAGGCGCACCGGACTCGTTGAGTACAATCCGTTGCTTATTGTTATTGTTTGTTTGGTCAGATGTGGAGTCCTCATTATTATTCCTCAGTGCGCGCAAGGTATCAGCAACGCCTTCGATCCCAAACTGAACATTAAATTGAAATGAAATTACTGCCCCAATTAGTTCTTAACATGCCTTTCGTTTGAGTGTCGTTTCATTGTAATTTTGCTCAACTTGAAGTTTAAGCAACTCGTCGCAAGCGGCTCTAATCCCCTGATTTAGTATAATTGGCATATCTAAATATGGTATCAAGCTATATAAAAACTTCAATTTGTTTTTAAATGTCAAAATTAAAAAAAAACAAATGTTAAAGTACACATTGGCAAAGAAAAAGATAATAAAAATTGTATAGTTTGTGAAACTATGGCCAATCAACTCGCAGGACATAAAAGGGAGAAATAGCAAAGAACGAGCCGGGCCAGGCCAGAAAATTGAGAGGGAAAAGAAACAAACATTTGCATTGCGTTTATTTCGTACAAACTTTAGTTGGATTTCGAAATTTTGGCGCAATTTTTAAATCAAATATTTCTTAGAACGAATACCTGCATTTTAGTTTTTGGAAACACCGTTTAGCTTTATTTTTGTTAGCTTCGTTCTGGCTCTGTTTAGCGATCGTCTCCGTTCATGATTTAATAAACAAAAATAACGGCAGCATTCTGAAGTTTTGACCAATTTTTCTTAAAAATTTCTTCAAGAATGTCCTCTTCTTCAGAACAGGGTTTCTGGAAATGAAATCTAGGCTTTGTGAAGTTTTGGGTTAGGTAAATTCTCCAAATTAGTTAATTTTTAAATTTTCTTCAAACAGTGCCCACCGACTATATTGTACATTTAGTTGACAAATTGTTTAATAAAATAATTGAAATTTCAGTTTGTTGAAAAAAAGTCTTTAAAAAACAAAATCCTTGTTTCACCACGATGGGCAGGGAAGACAGAACAACCTGGAAAGCCAACTATTTCACGCGTATTATTGTACGCTTTGTGAACGATTTTCACTGGAACAATCCGCTTTTTTGCAGGCGCTTTTCGACGAATATCCGAAATGCCTTTTGGTCGGTGTCGACAACGTTGGATCAAAACAAATGCAGGAAATCCGTCAGGCGATGCGAGGTTCTTATTGTCATGCAAATCTTAATTCGAAATGAAACATTTAGGCCATGGTGAAATTTTGATGGGGAAGAACACTATGATCCGCAAAGCAATTCGCGGAAATCTTCAAAAAATTCCGTTGTTGGAAAAGCTGTTGCCGTACATCGTCGGCAATGTCGGATTTGTTTTCACCAAAGAGGATTTGGGTGAAATCCGCAAACAACTGTTGGAGAACAAACGAGTACCTAATTGCTTTTGAAAATCAAATCCAGAAAAATAACTGGCAAATTTAGGGAGCACCTGCAAAAGCTGGAGCATTGGCGCCATGCGATGTCAAGCTTCCGCCGCAGAATTCCGGTATGGGTCCGGAGAAGACGTCGTTCTTCCAGGCTCTGCAAATTCCGACAAAAATCTCGCGTGGTACCATCGAGATTCTCAACGAGATCCATCTGATCAAACTTGGCGAGAAAGTGGGCGCTTCTGAGGCTGCTTTGCTCAACATGTTGGGCATTCAGCCGTTTTCTTACGGACTGGTTGTTAACCAGGTTAATTGTTGTTATTTTCTGAACGCAATTCTCGTTGAATTGTGTTGCTTGCGCAATTCTCTTTGAACTGGTTATGTCTTGCCTTAAAGGTTTACGACAACGGGGCTGTTTACTCGCCCGAAGTGCTTGACGTGACGACTGAAGATCTCCTTGCGCGCTTCCAGCAAGGTGTTCGCAATTTGGCTGCTGTTTCGCTTGGCATTGGCTACCCAACCATGGCGTCGGCACCGCATTTGGTCGCAAATGCTTTCAAAAATTTGTTGGCCATCGCCGCCGAGACGGACGTGTCGTTCAAGGAGGCTGAAAAGGTTTGACACATTTACATTTGTTTTTGTGCATAAATTTTTGGTCGTTCTTTGTTCAGCTCAAAGAATATTTGGCTGATCCGTCCAAATTTGCTGCCGCAATCGCCGCTTCTGCTCCGGCAGCCGCCGCGCCCGCCGCAAAGGAAGTGGTCGTAGCTGCGAAGAAGGAAGAAGAGAAGGAGGAGTCGGATGATGACATGGGCTTTGGACTGTTTGATTAGAGCGTTTTTTTCATTTGCTCTAGCCTGTCATTGTTCAATGTTTTGTTGATTATAATTGTTGCGATGTTTTTCCTCGACAGTTAATTTTTAAATTCTGTCAAAAATTTAAACCCTGTTGAGAATTGACAGCATATATTTATACTTCAGTTATTAATTCCTTTTAATAATCGCCGTATTCAGGGTACTCTTTAATCGCAGTATTATTGCGCAGCCAACAACATGATCATCTACAAGGATGCCTTTACAGGTTTTTAGACCTTTTGCAACTGTTTATGCGCGTTTCGTAGATTCCACAAGCCTTAAGTTCGGCGTCTTTAGCTGGCTTGGCTAACGTGATGCTAAACGAGTCATCTTGTGGGAAATTAACATTTGCTGTTGCTGAAAACCTGTTTCCAATGACACAAATTGGAGATTTAAGATAAACAGCAGAACACGTTAGATTTATCATTCAATATTAGCTGCACGGAATAGGAATTCATGTTCTGGTTTAAATTTTTGACTAAACATGTTTAAGATGATGAGCTCGCCTCCGACTCCTTCCCGATGAAGTTGGTTGACGACTTGATCTACGAGTTCAAAGGCCGACACGTCGTGCGAAAGGAGGGCGAAGTTACATTGGACGGGGCAAATCCATCGACCGAGGAAGCGGAGGAGGGCGCTGACGAGGCGGCGGCTGAACGCGGCATTGACTTTGTGCTCAATCATCGACTACAGGAAATGAATTGTTACGAGGTATGATGACGTGGACGGTGAAATTCCTGCAAAGTTTTGCTTAAATGTTCAGGACCAGGCAACCTTCAAAGGCTACGTGAAGGATTTTCATGAAGAAGGTTCGTAGCATATGCAAACGTTCAGCCGTGTACGTTTTTGCTATTCCAGGTGATTGAGTACATGCAGAAGGAGAACAAGTCGGCCGCCGAAGTTGATGCCTTCAAGAAAAAAATCCAGGCCTGGGTGGTCTCTTTGCTGGCCAAGGACCGCTTCAAAAATCTCGCCTTCTTCATCGGTTGGTGCCATCACTTTTGTAAATTGTCGGCATCATTCGGCATTTGCAGGTGAGAACATGGCCGAGGGCAAAGGCGAAGGTCAGGTGGCCATCGTTGAGTATCGTCAGGATAATGGGGAGGAGGTGCCCACTTTGATGCTGATCAAGGAGGCACTCATTGTGGAGAAGTGCTGACGAACACGCTGGAAAGAACGCGTCCTCAATTATTGACCCGAAATGAAACGGATGACTCAAAATTATTCAAAATATCGATGAAAAACATAACAGTAGTAACTAGTATGCACAACGAAAACAATTTTTGAGACAATGAATTTGTAAATAAAATGTTTGGAAGTTATTTATAATCAATTGTTTTCGTTTTGTTCATTTGCGACAGTTTGTTTATTCATTTACGCGGTTGACAAAGATATGAAGTTGTTGTTACGGTTTTGGCATTTTTGTTGGGGTAATTTACGATCCGACCAATCGATAATTGAATTCTAAAAATATACATACGGTGTGTGCCTCATCGAAGCGTGATTGAATAATATCATTCCTTTCTATACAACACAAGCCCCGTGTGCTGCTGCTCTTCAGCAAATGCAAATAAAGCCCCCGGCGGCGTCTATGTGCTGAAGGAATGAATATGAGTCATGTCGTCGTCGTCGGCTTGGCGAATAGTCGGCGGAATTTCCTGCACTGAACCCATCATTCTGTTTGCATTGGGTACAAGCCAAAAGCAGCGGGGCGGGGGAGCAGCGTACTGAGGAAGGACGAGGCGTTGGTCTCTGTGTGCACGGGAGAAGAAAGGGCAAATAAACGAAGGCAAGGGGCGGGCCCCGGGGGGTGGTGGCGGGTGGCTGGCGATCAAAGCTAATGGCCGCTTGGATTGATTACTTTTTTGATCACACCTTTCATCAATCGTCATTGGTCATTTTTGTTTATTTCGGTCCGTTGTCAACACATTTGGATGTTTTTTTAATTTGCTAATTAAATGAAAGCATTTGGACACAGATGACTTCGCCGTTTGGAGCAAGTCTGGAGTTGTCCATTAAAAGTGCCCTCCCTTTCCTGTCGTCGTCGACCCATGGCGACGGCACCGAGCCGGTGGGCGCTCCGGACCCCATTTTAACGGTATCACTTTTTTGTTTGGCTCATTTTGTGAGTTCTCCCAATCCAATTGCATACAATTTCGGAGGAATTGACATAATATTTGCATGATTTCCAACACTCGGGAGGGGATTGTCCAGCTCCCCGTTGCTGAATGTGGTGGTGGTGGTCAATGTGTTGTTTCGTTACCAGAAACTGATCCACGAAAGCGCCTCGTTGGCCTCAACCGCCCGGCTCGAGCCGTGCAGTTCGTCGCTTGCCGAACTGCTTCACCGGTGTGCCCTCCTCCTCTGCAGCCCGACGACGCGACCTCTTCTGAGGTCCAAAATTCTTCTGCTTCTTTCCAATTTTTGTGGGCTTCCATTTTGCGGCTAACAATTAAATGCTTTTCCCATTCTTTCACCCTCACAGTTCTGTACAACGTTTCGGTGAGGAAAAGTGCCGCAAATTCTGAACAAATTTGTCTGGCGGTTTTCCATTGTCTGCGAGCGGCGTTTGACGACCATTTGGGACCCCAAAACGTCATTGATGTGCTCCGAATTATTCAGGTGTTTTGTTGGCATAAAATATTCTTCCATTTTAGGATTTTTTGTGGCACATTTTTTAACAATAATTTTCAGATGCTCACTTATGAGCGGGTTAACTTTGGCGATTGGATCTTCGAACTTTTGCCGTTTCTGACCAGGGAAATGTAATCAGGAGGGGGTGGGCACGTATTTGCACGACGGACAGTCCAAAAATGGTGCGCACATTCCTTTCAGTTTGAATGCCGTCCCGTCCGAACTGCTTCCCTATTGTATGTGCATTCTGTGCAACTTGGTCAGCCAGTCCAAGCCGTTCACCAACCGGTTTAAACAGATGGTTGGTTATAAAAACAAAAACCATCTAACCACAAATTCTTTTTTTGAATCATTTTAGGACTCCTTCAAATGTTTTTGCTCGAGAATTTTGCAACTTTTGTCGCACAATTCCAAGGCATCAATTTTTTTTAAAATTTTCTCGTTGATTTTGGCTTAAATTGCTTAGGCCGTCGTCATCAGTGCGTTGGTCCTTGTCGGCTATTTGGACGAGAAAACGCGGGACACTGTAATTTATTTTTTTTTGTAATTGGAAAAATTTCCCATTCTTTAGGTCTACAGCTCCCAAAACATTTCCCAAACTTTTTTGTGCATTTTCAACATTCTCTCCAGCGCCGCGCCCGACGTGCTGATGACCACACACATTGCGGTCGATTTGCTACGCCGATTGGTCATCAATCAACCGAAATCCGTAAAAATTTTTTTACATTTTTTGGGGTTTTGAATTTTTCCCCCCCCAATTTTTGAAAAAATTCAATCAAAAAAGACTCATTTTTGGGTATATTCCCCGTCCGTTTTTAGCCCAACGATATCCCAATGCTGAATGCAACCGCCAGGGATTTGACTTCATACGAATTTTTTGAAAAATCCATTCAAAAAGCGGCCGGACTGCTGAACCTGCTTGACCCCCGGTCGGAAGAAAGTCGAAAGGTGTTGGTTTTGCGTTTGAAAACCTTTTTAAAAATTTGGCTTTCTGTTAAAAAGATTGTCCAACTGTTCTTGGCCTTTTGCCAACTGGACGAACTCCGTGGCCCAACGTCCGTTGCAATTGTGGCCGTCGAGCCGAACGAGTTGAAGCTGAACACGCCGGCACACGCTTTGGTCAACATGGCACGGCTCGACTTTGAGGAGGCCATCTTTCCAGAAGTGCCATTGACCGCCCTTCAACTGTTGGCATTTGTCGTAAAGGCAATTTTTGGACGGTTTTTGAAAAAGAAAAAAAAGATTTTTTGCTTTTTGAGGAGTCTGTTGAGGCTGGCAAAGGCATTCGTCGCATTTTTTCATCATTTGACCCGTTGTGTGCACTGATAAAACAAGTGACTCGGACAGTGAAAGTTGAGCCCAACTCCCCGCTGGCGCCATTCCACGCAAAACTAATTGCCGAGGGCCTTCGGCTGGCGGAATGTGCGCTTTTTTTTTATAATTTATTTAAATATTTTGTCTTTAAATTCGTTAAAGCGTTGGCCAATGATGAGGATTTTCGCCCCGTACTGCTCGACATTGTGCACGCCCAGCTGTGCGCCGACATCTTTGGCGAACAGCTCGGCTCCAACCCAATCGTCCACCATTGGCTGCTCGTTGACCTTTTGGCCCCCTCCTTCCAAATGTACAATTACGAAGTGCCCTCCTTGAACTCCTCCTCCTCCTCGTCGAAGGGCCCAAGTCTGCCGTTGTGGAGGTGTTATGAGAGTCCTATGGGATTGAGACTCCACTGGAATTCCTTCCCGAGTGTGTCCTGATCCTGCCCGAACTCCGGACCTCTCGTTCGGGACCCCCGAATTCTTGCATTTTTGTCCCAGTAAGTGCCGCCCAAGATCTGGCCCCGCTCGAACTTTGTCTTGTGGATTTTTAAAAATCCGGGCTTTAAATAATTATTATGAAAGACCGGCATAAAAAAAAACAAAACAATCTTTGCTTTCCATACAGCATCAATGCCATCGCAATTCCCATCCAATTGATGCGTCTGCTTGCCTCGTTAAAGGACCATTCGAAGCCGCACAAAGAATTGTATTGGCGATCATTGAAAGTGTGTGCCGTGCCATTCATGGCATATTCTTATATTGACCGATCGATCACACCTAAATCTTCCCAAATGCGCACCCGCAAATTCAGGACCATCGGCTGCTCCCGTTTATGGCCTATGCAATTGCGCGCGGCACCAGTGCACTCGTCTACGACGCGTTTGTTCTGTTCACGCATTGTGCGCAAGTCCACGATTTTCCACTGAAAAGGTGCCATAGAAAAATGTGTGCCAAAAACCATTTCTTCCGAATTTTTTTCTTCTCAAAACACAGATTGAGCATTCTTACTGCAAAATGTGCTGCACTGAAAAATGCGAGTCGCGGCGGCGCTTCAGCGGACGGACAGCAGGCGTCGAGGCATGTTTGAAAAGCCGGGGGGTCAAATTGGAATGCTTTTTCTTGAAAAAGTTTGGACTCTCGGGGAAAGGTCCGATCGATCGGTTTTTGGGGAGTCCGATGTAAATTCCGTCGCTTTTCTTTGACGACAATTTAAGTAGCAAAAATGTTTCTTTCTCTTCATCATTTGAACAACAACAACAATTGCCCTTGTTCGCCGAGTACACCAACGGCGGTTTTCCGAGTAAGGGGGGCAGAGCGGAAGTCAGCGAAATGGTCAAATTGGTGGAAACATTGCAATACGAACTTCAGGCCAAAGAGGTGAGAAGATTGGCGGGGGGTCGGCAAGGGATTTGGGCTAGAAGATCGGCCGGACTTGAGGGACTGGTCGAGATTTCGAAAGGGGAAAAAAACTTCGACGAGATCTCGATTGGTTCGGGCTTTAGTTTGATCCTTTTTTTCTCCCGAGACGCATTCAATGGACTGGATTGGAAAGCTTTTTGTTTTTTGTTCAGAAGAAGGAGCGGGAGTTGGAGAAAAAGCTGTCGGAGCATTCGCCAGCAGGCGGCGGAGGGGGGACGACGGGCGGCATCAATGGGACCGGCACGGGCGGCGCAGTGCCTTCGGCGGATGTAACCTTTGGTTTTCTTTTGGGGGGGGGGCACTGTCCGATTAGTGCAATTCGTCAATGTCAAATTGTCTTTGTTGTCGTTCGTTGTGTCTTGAAAATATAACAGAATGAATTTCGATTTTGGATTGATTGAACAATTCCGATTCGTTTTGTGTGTCTCTCTCTGTTCATTAATCATTGTTTTGCCGAACAGCAGAACAACAACCTTCGCCGTTTTGTCAACGAATTGGAACGACGCGTGGTGGAGGCGGACGCGGAAATTGCGGCGCTCAGTTCGGAGAAGGGCGAACTGCTCCGACGCGTTGAACGCCTGCAGAAGGCGCTGGACACGGAGCGCGCACAGCACGCGTCGGCGCTTGGCGGCGCGGAGCGTGACCGCCAAATGCTGGTGGAGGAGAACGAAAGGGAGCGCGCACTGCACGCGGTGATGCGCGACAAATTTGACGAAATGAGGCGCAAATTTGACACGTGCGTGCTGTGCGCAAGCAAAAAATGTATTGCCTAAGGCTATGGCATTTTGCCAAATGTTTCAGCGCTGCCAAAACGGTGTTTGACAAGCAGTCCGAGCTGGACAAAGCGGTGGAAGCGGACAAGGAGTTGAACAAACGGTTTCATGAGCAGGAAAATGAATTGGCAACGCGTCGAATGGAATTGGAGGGGGCCACAAAAATGGTCGGTCCAATTAAAAACACTCGAAATTTATGGTTTTTAGCTATCTGCACTCAATGGACAGGTCGCCGACCGTGAAATGAGGCTGAACAAAAGCGAAAGTGAGCTACGAAAGTTCAGGGAGCACAACAACAAGCTGAGCTTGCTCAGCCAGCAGATGGCGCAACTGCTTGGAGAGTTTGAAGCAGCCAAATAGCAGAAAGAATGGCGGGGGGAGGGGCGGGTGATCATTGTGCAACACATTCTTTTTACACAAAAAAGAAAACCAATTCACGGGTACTTCTTGCAAAACAGTTGCTGGGTGATGCTGAGAGGGGGAAATCTTTCTTGATTCGATTCCGAACTCGGAAATGGACGGGCAGACAAAGTCTTTTCCATTCACTCAACACTGCCCAATTCCAATGCCAATTTGACGGTGTTTATTGTGTCTCTTTTGTTACCCCCTGGATTTGTCCAAAAAAGAAATCCTGCTTTTATTTTCAAATTTAATTCAATTAAAATTTTTTTCAAAATTATTATTGTGTCCTTTCCATAAAAACATATCATAAATCAGTCAGTCCACCACATAAAATTACTTTTATTCAAAGTGTTCTCTCCAATGAATGCGTGTTGTTGAAATGTTCCATTCACTTAACACTACCCCAATTCCAATTTGACGGTGTTTATTGTGTCTCTTTTGTTATCCCCTGGGTTTGTCCAACAGAAAGAAATCCGGCTTTTGTTTTCAAATTTAATTCGTTAATTTAATTTTTTTTTAAATGATTTAAAGCCATGGCACATTTTTTATTTTTGAATTTGAAATCTTTGATTACAGCTCATCTTTCTTCCGGCTCATCTTTGCTTCTTCAGACTCAGTAGGGGCGGAGAAGAATGCCACGCACAAAGGGCCCAACAATCCCTAAAATTAATTGAAATTATAATGGTTTAACCATTGGGCAATTTTTGTTCGTCAGAAATTTTGACAAATTTCAATAAATAAAATGTATAAAATTTTACCATGGCGGCACCGCCATCAGAATGTTGACCAAAAGACGACCACCGTTCGGCGCACCCTGAATAGTTTTGTTAAGAAAGTAATCAAAATTCGTATATCTGGCATTTCTGAAATTCTCCGAGGTGATCGATTGCGAAGGCTATCGGACATTTGGCACATTGGACATTTGGCACACTGACATTTGGCACATTGGACATTTGGCACACTAGTGAAAAAACGGACATTTGGCACACTGGGGGGAAAAAGGACATTTGGCACACTGGACATTTGGCACACGGTCATTTCGCACACTAGTGAAAAAACGGACATTTCGCACACTGGGGGGAAAAAAGACGTTTCACACACAAATTTTGCACACAATAAAATTGCAAGGATGGCTCGCCTACTTCTGCAAAAATTATATTGGCACCAGTCTGCATTCTGGAATGTTTTTGAACGCGCCCAGATGACATTGGAACGTACTAACAACGGAATGGAGGCGGCACATGGACAATTTGCGGTAATAGATTTTTGATGGATGAATGGATGGATAATTTAAAATTCAGCGTGAGCTGAATCACCACCCATCATTGAGCGATTTCTTGGCGTCCGTCCGCAGCCAGGTGGACAAGCAGGTGGACATTGGACGCGCAGAGCGTCTACAGAAAAGTACAACGCGAAAGCCGAAATATGTGATAAAAGAGCTGAATGTAGTCCGAATCCTGGATGGAGCAAATTTCGACACAGACGATGGGCTAATGGACGCTATTGACCTGCTAGGTCTCGTGATGCAGGGATACGTGGAGGGTCTTCTCACATTCGTGGAGGTGAAGAAAGTGGAAATGATACGTCAGAAGAGGAAAATTAATGCGATCTCTATTTTTGTTTTGTACCACTTACCCATTACCGGTTTCATTGTTTTTATATTGTTATTTTGCTGAATTCATAAATTTGTTATTTTAAAAAAAGCCTAATTGGCTAAGTTGCATGAAACGTCCTTTCCCCCGCCTTAGCGTGCGAAACGTCTGTTTTTTCACTAGTGTTCCAATGTGCGAAATGTCCAGTGTGCGAAACGTCTTTTTTCCCCCCAGTGTGCGAAATGTCCGTTTTTTCACTAGTGTGCGAAATGTCCAATGTGCGAAATGTCCAGTGTGCGAAACGTCTTTTTTCCTCCCAGTGTGCGAAATGTCCGTTTTTTCACTAGTGTGCCAAATGTCCAATGTGCCAAATGTCCGGACACCGATTGCGAAACAATGTGTGGATATTTGTTGATCAGAAAATATGGCAAAATTAAATAGAGAGGGGGGGGGGGGGTGGGCGGAATACCGAAATTTCTTTAGTTCGTTAATTTGTAATTATATTTTGGATAATAGGTAAATATTTCTTTTATGACACTGTTCTGCTCCGGCTTCTCATTTTGATCAATGCTTAACAAAAAGGGGAGCAGACCAGTGAGACGTGTTCATCTCTGATCGAAAAGGTGCGTTTGCCAGGTAAATATTCTTTTTCTTTCCTTTTCACTAATTTTCACATCACTTTCCCTTGTGGTAGCGGGGCGCAGTTGGTTGGGTGGGGGGATGCCCCAGAGTCGGTGGCTAATGTTCAAATCCCCTCCGCGTCATATTATTTGTTGTACCCTACACCGCTAGCAACATTTTTTTGTTTTATTGAACTTCTTAATCAATTTTTTTAACAATTAATATTTTAAAAATTTTAATAAAAAAAAATTTCAAAAATGTCGCAACCCTCTGTTTGTAGTACGCCCTTCGTCGGAGCGTCCAACTCGGAGGCGTACCGCACCCTACAAGGTCTGCCGGACTTTTTACTAGGGTTGGACCGGGACTTTTGGGAAAAACCGGGACCGGGACGGGACCAAAAAAACCGGGACCGGGACCAAGATTTTCAACCGGGACCGGGACCGGGACTTTTGGGAAAAACCGGGACCGGGACCAAGATTTTCAACCGGGACCGGGACCGGGACTTTTGGGAAAAACCGGGACCGGGACGGGACCAAAAAAACCGGGACCGGGACCAAGATTTTCAACCGGAACCGGGACCGGGACTTTTGGGAAAAACCGGGACCGGGACGGGACCAAAAAAACCGGGACCGGGACGGGACCAAAAAAACCGGGACCGGGACCAAGATTTTCAACCGGGACCGGGACCGGGACTAACTGGGACTTTCAAGTGAGGTCGGGGACCGGGGCTGAAATTAGAATTCTCGACATACAGGCAACTGCTGAGTCGTTGTATTAACAGTATCCAAAGAATCTACTTTTTTTGGGTCAAAAGCGTTGGTGGCGCCCAAAAAGACACAAAAAATAAAGATGATAATTGGCGACATTTCTGAATCAAAAATATGTAAAAGCGAATGTGATACGTTACAAAATGACCCAAACTCGAAATTAGATCAAACTTTGGTGCTTTCCAGCAGATGATTTTTTGCTGTCGATTGTCGATAAGACAAAATGTATCCGAGCGGAAATAAGACAAAATGTATCCGAGCGGAAATAAGACAAAATGTATCCGAGCGGAAATAAGACAAAATGTATCCGAGCGGAAATAAGACAAAATGTATCCGAGCGGAAATAAGACAAAATGTATCCGAGCGGAAATGGGACTAAATTTTGCGGGTCGACCACCAGAGAGCCATTTCAAAGTCTACATTACACAACAACAAGCTGAGCTTGCTCAGCCAGCAGATGGCGCAACTGCTTGAAGAGTTTGAAGCAGCCAAATAGCATAAAGAATGGCGGGGGGAGGGGCGGGTGATCATTGTGCAACACATTCTTTTTACACAAAAAAGAAAACCAATTCACGGGTACTTCTTGCAAAACAGTTGCTGGGTGATGCTGAGAGGGGGAAATCTTTCTTGATTCGATTCCGAACTCGGAAATGGACTTCCACTCACTCAACACTGCCCAATTCCAATGACAAGATGTTTGTTGTAACTTGACGGTGTTTATTGTGTCTCTTTTTGTTCCCTCCCCCCTGGGTTTGTCCAAAAAAGAAATCCGGCTTTTATTTTCAAATTTAATTCAATTAATTTTTTTTAAAAATTATTATTGTGTCCTTTCCATAAAAACATATCATCAATTAGTCAGTCCACCACATAAAATTATCATCAATCAGTCAGTCCACCACGTAAAATTACTTTTATTCAAAGTTTTCTCTCTCTTCTATACGTACAATGAATGCTTGGTGTTATTTGTATTTGTTTAAAAACATTTAAAATTTGACGAAAAGCGCCGAAATTCTTAGTTTAAATAAATGTTTTTTGTTCTCCTCCCCTCCGTCCGTTTTTTGCCCGCCTGTCACTTCGTTTTGACACCATTCATTTTTCCGTTGTCTTCACTCTGTCCAACTTTCTCAGCGCTTCTTCCAATTTGAACATTTGGCCTTAAGCAACAAACAGACAGTTCGGCAATGCTCATCATCGATCGATCAAAAAGCGATCGATTGATTGACATTATTTGCCGTCGTCCCTGTCACTTCCTTTGGATGGACTCACTTTTCACGTCTCTGATGATTTTACTTTCCGTGCTTTCGTTGTCGAACATTTCGAGCCGGCGCGTGTCCGGGTCGTAGCTGACTTCAAAGCGTTCGTTGTCCAAGTCCTTGTCGACTTTGGCAACAAAGCATTTGCATGTCCATTTTCCCAGGGTCCCGTTCTTGGTCTCCTCCCCGAGACCATCTTCCAAAATGCTTGCACATATTTTTGCATCGTGACCGCCCAAACATCCCCAGTAAAAGTGGGCTTGCTTTTTGTCCGTACCTGGATGTAAAAACAGAGTAAAAGCATCCAAAGAAAAAAACACGAAAACTTTTTTAACGGTAACCGAAAAATTATTCAGTGAATTAAAAAAAAGAAGAATTAATCGCATAAAGAACTCAAACCAACCGGCGGCAGTGCACTCTGCTCCAAAGCAGTTGTGCGCCTCCGCCTTGCATTCGTTGCTTGGGCTCACAGACGAGCCATCGTTGTTCTCCAGCTCGATTTTGCACTTGAGACCTGAAATAAAATAAATAAAAATAACAAACTCTCCCATTTAGTGATCAATCAACAAATAAACCCTACTGTAGACAACAAATCAATCCTACTGTAGATATTTTGACAACCGGCCAGAAGCACGGCCACGCAAAACAACAGAGAAAACATTGGCGCGATTGTCGTTTCTTTGCGTAAAAATGTCGTTCAACTGAAAATGAGAAATTGTGCCTTAGCAAAAGCAGAAGATTTGGGGGGGGGGGGAGGATCGAATGAATAAGCTAAGCATCAAGAATTGAGCTTAAATAGCAAACTTTTGTGAACAAGGCAAAAAAAGAGTCATATCGAGAAAGGAAAACGGGGAATTCAACGTCCTGTCATAAAAATGTTACTAAAATATACCCCCCCCCCACAGCAAAACAATTTGTTGAATCATTTTTCCGATCCAATTTGAAAAATGTTGCTAAAAAAATAAAAATGTTATTTTGGGGTGAATCATTTTCCGATTTTATTCGATTTTTTAGGTGAAGAATCCAATGTTCGGGAAGCTAATGTTAATCAGCGACAAATACTTTGGAAAATTTTAATTATTTCATAATAAAACCATTTGAAAATATATTTTTTAACTTTAGATGATTTTAAACTTAAATGAAACTAGAAACTTTAAACAAAAAATTTTTGTTTTAATTTTTGCATTAAAAAAATTTAGCCGATTTTTAAAAACTAAAACTTCGCTACGAACATAATCTAATAAAAAAAAGTATTAAAAATTAATTATTTAATTTTACCATTAATTTATCGAAAAAAAATTGTTAACTCTGCTACGCGGCCTCGACCATCCGATTACGAAAACCCTCAACCCTTTTACTCGATAAAGAATCACATAAAATTACTTTTAGGTATTCAAAAAGTTTTCTCTTTCTTCTATGCGTACAATGAATGCGTGGTGTTATTTATAAATGTGTACAATTTTTATTTGTTTAAAAACATTTAAAATTTGACGAAAAGCGCCGAAATTCTCATTAAAAAGAAATGTTCTTCGTTCTCCCGCCTCTCCGTCCGTTTTCTGCCCGTCTGTCACTTTGTTCATTTATTTTGCCTTCACTCTGTCCAACTTTCTCAGCGCTTCTTCCAATTTGGACACTTGGCCTTAAGCAACAAACAAACAGTTTGGCAATGATCATCATCGATCGAGCAATTAGCGATCGATTGATCGACATTAATTGCCTCCCTATGCCCCTTCCATTGGACTCACTTTTTACGTCTCTGACGAGTTTATTTGCGGCGCTTTCGTTGTCCAACATTTCGATGCGTTGGGTGTATGGGTTGTAGCTGACTTGGAATTGCCGTGCTGTTGACTGTGTCCATGCCCTGAGGGGGGGGGGGGTAAACGGCATTTTGCCAAGCTTTTGTGGGAGTAGTGGTGTCCCCTCAGGGGTAATGGTTTGATTACGTGAGTTTGTTTTTGGCGTCCGCGAACGATTCGGCCACAAAATACTTTGGCTGATAGCTGGTGATCGGGTATTTGGTCTGGCACGTTTGGGGCGGGTCGAAGGAAGCCAATTCGGGCTGAAAATGGTGGAAGTTGTGCCACGGCACGATTTTTTGCCCGGCAAATTGTCCCTCCCATTTGTTTGATTTTACCTGTCCACTCAGTGCATATTCCAACTCGCCAAACGAACTCAACAGACCGGCACCGTACGCCTTTTTGGCGCCGTTTTGAATGCAAATTCCAAACTCCACGGTGAACCAGTACAGCTAAAGTGGCAAAAATGGAGCGCTGACCGACCGATTGTTTTTCCCCGCGGGGCACTGACCGTGGCCAACTTCTCCACCAACTCATCGGAGGCGCCAAGCGATGCGAGCCCAATCTCCTGGGAGAATTGGGCAAAGTCGGGGTCCGCGTAGAGGGGACAGTGGCCCAACAGTTCATGACAAATGTCCGGTTCCGGTGTGTAGTGGGGCTTTGACGAATGCCGGATGTACTGGGTGGAATGGAACACCTAAAATTTCTTAGCGTGTAAATGGGAGAATGCGCGAGAGTCTCGTTCTCGAGTCTCAAAAAATTATCGGTTTTTTGGGGGGTCTCGTCTCGGTTCAGAGGTCAAGTCTCGGTCTTGGTTTACGACTCTCAAAAATTTCGGGTTTTTGGGGTCAAGTCTCGTTCTCGAGTCTCGTGTAAATTTTAATTCTCGAGCATCACTAAAGAGTACCCTGAATGCCAATCCGGCCAGGAAGTCCCGGGAACTGAGCAGACCGGCGACAGGCCGAAGTGTGAAGCCGGTGCAGTCTGAACAATTTGAAAAAACGGTTGACTGACAACACTCTGATCACACAACAAGCCCCATGTGCCCCACGGGCATGGCCAATAATTAAGCACTAATTAGTAATTACAGGCGGTACAGCAAATGCACGACGTACCTTTGAGGAAGTCGGAAACATCCTAAAAAATTTAATTTGTTCCTGCATTGATTTCACAGATCAAACCCAAATGCATACCTGCAGTTGTGGAATCTGATCAGGTCCATAGCCGCAATTTTGTTGAAGCAGCGGGAAAATGTAGTTGAACTCACGACAAGCGTGGCTGGGGTACAGCTTGACAAGCTTGAAAGATGGAATTTAAATTATGAAGAAAAAATGTGGCATAAAGCCGAGGGGCTGTGCCGTTTTTTTTCAAATTTGGCGCAGCGTCTAGTTAACCCTCTGGGTTTGTTCAAAAATGTTTGCTGCCAGCTTTTTGATCTTGGCTTTAGCTGAGCTTTTCAAACCGGACCTCACTGTAAATGGTCCGCCATGTGCCAATCTCTTCCGCTGTGTACTCCACGCGTGGGATTTTGTCGCCATGCCTGAAGTTTGCTGCAATGTCCGCGAAATGCTTGCGGCGTGCCCGGTAGATCGGGTCGGTGAAACCCTGCGAGGGAAGTTGTACCGGTTACGGTAACGGTAATTGGTGGTGGTGTGCGGTAGAGTTACGGTAGAGTGGTGGTTACCGGATGGTCGGCGTCCAACTCGGCACCGTAGCTGAGCACACGGTTTGCGAACTGATCAATGTCACTGATCTTCATCGGAAACCAGGGCACACTCTCTGAAAAAAAACATTTGTTTTGCTGGATGAAAATGAAAACGGCATTTATTCCCGGCTAATGAATGAATGCCATTTCTCGTCTGTCTCATCCCCAACACGGCACGGCACCTTTGTTCTGTTTAATCTGCGAGTTGAAGTCCTGCACACGCGGGGCCTGCAAGCCGGCACTTTCGGCCCGTCGTCTGAACATGCGAATGATCGATTCCAGCGTGTCCGGGTCCGAGTCCTGCGCGAACTCCACCATGAACTCGTAGCAGCCCACGTGCACTTTGGACGGGCGCGATTCGATGTGCGTCAGGTTGACATGACGTTGCTGAACCCAACGAAAGCATTGCAATATGCCATTGAATTGATCAAATTAAACAATTTTGGGGTCATTACGAAAGCACTATGTCTGTAGATGCTTTAATACAAAAGAGCTAAACGATTCGACTTAAACAGAGAAAGTTATGACTAAGCGCGCCAAGTTGGCACAAAAAAAATGACATTTTTTTACAAATTTTAAGGGGTTTCTAAATGAAGCCAATTTTATTTAATTTGCTTTCCTAATGACTAATTTATGACGCCGGCGTCAAACTGTCATTTGCCGCTGTTGATCAATGATTGATTGATCGATCGATTGATCACCGCAAATCACCTTGAACACTTTGAGCGTCTCGGCCAATGCGCCCGCCTCCTCCTTCAGCGTGAAAATGATTGTCGTGTGTGCCGGGTTCGAGTCGACGTCGGCAATGTACGAGTCCAGGCACATGGTGAATTCCTGTGATTGTGTGGGTGTGCTTTGGTGATTGGGTTTGATTTGATTGTTGGGGTGATCAAAAGAGAATATTTTTGCGGGTGATCGAGGCGGGTGGTGGTGGGGGGGGGGACTGCTTCGTATTATAGTCGATGTGGGGAGAAGTGAAAAATGGTCGGGCAGCAAATAATGAATTAAATTGCATCATGGTGAGTCGGAGGAGGACAAAAAAGGCAACACCACCAAATTGGGGGGGGAGGGACGGACGGACGACAAACGAACAAAATTTTGACCTTCCCCTGAGGGGAGGAGGGGGGGGGGGGGGGGGGGTGGAACGTTTTCAGAGAAAAGTGACGAAATTTCATCATCATGATGATCATGATCACCATGATGATGGTGGTGATCACTGATCAGTGACTGATTGTCCGTCCATCCGATATAAAAATAGAAACTGAACGGGGCCAGCCAGCACAGATCACTCAACCACCACCACCACCACCACACATACCCACAGACCAATCTGATCACTACTGATCACAACTCGTCACAGCATTCTCAAGGGTTCGGATTTATTGTTGTACCCCTATCAAGGCTGTTGCCTCGAGATTAGAACAAAAGTTTGAGTCAAGTTTCTGAAAAATCCCCTCGGGGTTCAAATCTTGCGCGGCCAAATTACCATGAGCCAAAATCTTAGAATTAACACCATTCACTTTTGGCCCATATAAATTCATATTTTGAGGGTTTAAAGAATAGGTAAATCCATTATTTCGACATTTTCACAATTTAATCCTAATTTCGGGTTCCCGGAAATTTAAAAACAAAAATGTTTCACTAATGTGTAAAATCAATTTTTGTCAATCCCAAAAATGCATTCCTAAAAAAAATGGGTTTTTTTTGACCAAAAATGGATTTTTTTTTATATATTTGATATTTTTTAAAAATTTTCATACGAAAATAGTTAAAAAAGTTTTACGCATAAATTGACTTAATTTTGTCAGTTTTAGCATTTTGTCCATATTTTAGCACTTTTTCTTGTTTTTGGTCCATTTTTATGGCACATTTTGCTTTTTAGTCCATATAAATTCGATCGCTTCTCATGACTTATTCCCGAAGAAGTCTAATCGGCACTGATCAGACTTACACTCCCAACAAAAGTCGCCGTTCATCGATCGGCAATTTAAAGGTGAAGGAATGCTTCTCCCACAAACAAATAAAAAATGCCGACCTCACAAAAGTCCGAGTCGTCCATTTCCTCCTTGCTCCGTTCCTTCGCCATGTTCTCCTTCACCTCCGCCATGTACTTCTCCAATTTCTCGCTGTTGCTGCAACATTTGGCGTCCATATTGGCCTTTTGTTTCTGTTGCCTGAGGCAAAGTGTGCCGTCTTTTCTTTTCGCTTAAATGGTAAAGTTACAATTTGCCGTAGGGCATTTTTTGTCGGAATTTCGAAAAAAAATGGGGGGGGGGGGGGTTCGCGCACGGGAAAATAAATGTGTGTGGTGGCAATTTGATGCTGATGACGACGACGACAACGACGTGTACATGATCACGCTTGTTTGTTGGTTTTGCAACCTCTTCCAGCGGCGTCCATCGTGACCTCCCTGAAACCCCCCCCCCCCGGGTGCCGCGTGCCCTCCCCCTCACCCCGCCAGTCCATTCATCGGGCGCCTGTCCACGAAAACATTTGGCATTGCTTTGCCGTCAAATTTCATTGAAATACGAATTGAGGGGGGGGGGGGGAGGGCGGGACATCACCGGAGGCGCAAGAGGGGAGGAGCCACCCCCCTCCCCCCTCATTTTTTTCCGATCATTCTGATCAAATGGACGTTAAAGAAACTGTGAAGGTGGGAGGGGGTGGGGACGGGAAGCGACGGTTTATTCTTCACTGTCTTCCCCCCCCCCTTTTGCCCCCCCCCGCACATTCCTCCCCCCCCCTCTCCCCCGAGGGGTTCATTCAGTCCGGTTTTATTTGATCACAACGGCGGCGCCGCCAATTTTGCGGTCGGTGTTGGCGAGGCGATCATCGTTCTCGCGCCTCTTTAATGGGACGACGATTTAGCGAATGAATTGTTTTGTCAACCGTTTTTGTTTATGACCAACCAACCGCGCCACCCCGCGTCACGTCCAATTGATATCATTCAAAAATGTTTGGTTGGAGATGGACGACCCCCGAGGGTTGAAATGAACTCGAAGGTGGAATTCTCATTCCTCTTCTGCTGATCAGAGGACAGGGGGGGGGGGCGGGTACCCCGTACTCTTCTCTTCTGCCGGGGGACGGAAGAATACGCCACATTATATAAATGTCCGAAAAAGCGATCAAAAAGAGTGAAGTGATCAGCCAGCGCGTGAGTTGCATTATGGTGCGCGCGCCGAGTCGAATTACCCCCCTCTTTAAATTTTATAAATTGACAACAAAAACAAAAAACAGAAGGAAAGAGGGGGGATGATCAGAAGATGGAATGGAATTATCAGTGCTGATGATCGGGGTCAGCCTCGATGGGTTTTGAAACCCATCACGTCCCCCCCCCCCCAACGGAATATTTGTTCGTTTACAACAAACCCAAAAATGCCATCTTTGACATGCCATTTTTGCTTTTCGTTAAGGACGAAGGAGCGCCGCGGGGGTGGTGTACCCGTACTCTTGGACTATGGAGCCCCGGGGGTCGCGTACCCCGTACTCTTGTGGGGGGACTTACGAAGGACCATGGAACGCCGCGGGGGGGGGGGGGGACGTAACTAACCGACTTGACTGCCGCGGGAAGTGTTTGGTCTTCTGTGCGTTTTTCGGGAGTAAAGTCAAAGATTATGTACCATAATTCTGCGTCATAAAACGACAAATTGATTAACTGCTTCCACCCGCCCCCTCCCCTCCCCTCCAGCGTTAATTGTGCAAAATTCCGGTCCATCGGCTGTCAATTGCCCTCCTCAACAGCAGCAGCGAGGGGAATGAATGGTTTCCATTGGGTGTAAATTTCGGTGATCAGAGCGACGATTGAATGGATGCGCGACGATCATTTTGCACATGAAAAGCATGCCGCCCACCAAAAAAATTTGGACTTTTGTTGAAGACGCGGACGCGGCGCCGCGCCTTTTACATTAAACTAAAAACATTTTAATCGTACAGAAAGAAAGACAAAAAATGAATTCAAAATCCAAAAGCCTTTGTAACAGCAAAATTTCTCTCAAAAATCCATCCATCCAATTCTTCTTCTTCTTTCTTTTTTGTTTGTTTGTGCCAAGTGCCAACAAAATGCCGAAACCGCCTCTTCTCAGGCCGCCCTCCCCGCGTCGTTTGTTGTCGTTGCAGCATTTTT
Organism: Globodera rostochiensis; assembly: GCA_018350325.1. Lineage (NCBI taxonomy): Eukaryota > Metazoa > Nematoda > Chromadorea > Rhabditida > Heteroderidae > Globodera > Globodera rostochiensis. The sequence continues at coordinate 2,836,134 of JAEVLN010000003.1, read as the reverse complement.
GTTTTCAGCCGCCGCTTCCCCTTTGCCAACTGTCGTCGCCGGAGGCGATGGCACCGCCGCAACCTTTTGCCGTTCCACCCAATCGTTCATCACCTGCGGGTACAAAATGTTTTGAAAGGGTGCAATACCTTTTCATCCGGACGGCAAAAGCAGTAAAAATCGGTCGGACCCGGTGATCGGACAGATTATTAGGACTGCCGAATAATTTGGTTGCGTTCTTTCCGGTCGATTTCAAATTCCGGGACTCGGTTTCCGGGTCCAAGTTGAGAGAGTCTCAACATTCCGGTCTCTAAAAGGTACAGTCCGATCGATCGGCCTTTTTCTCCACCTGCACAATTTTCCGCTGTTCGTCCGGTGTCATCAACGCCGCTGGGGCTTCTCCGTCCGCCGGTGCCATTATCGCCGCTGGGGGTGCCATCATTGCCGCTGGGGGTGCCATCATCGCCGCTGGGGGTGCCACCATCGCCGCTGGGAGTGCCACCATCGCCGCTGGGGCTCCTCCGTCCGCCGGTGTCATCAACGCCGCTGGGGGTTCTTCCTCGTTGCTGAATCGTTGTTCCTGAGCCATTTTGGCATTTTTTTGCGTTCCATTTTCCGATTTTTTTCTAAGCCGCTCACCCTCCGCTCCTTCCGAACTGGCCCGCCAGTCCACGGTGCCGCCGCCATTCGCATCGGTTCCGGCCAATTGGGCGGCGGAGGCGGGGCGTACGCGTAGAACGGCGTGGACGGACGCCAGGCGGCCCCGTAGGTGGACCCTGAACAAATTGAACAGTTAGGGCTGTGTGGGTTCCCGCATTATAAAAGGCGCTCCACGTCCCCAACGCCATGCAACGGCCCCGAATTTGAACACGTTCCCCCCCCCCCAAATTCCTATGTGCCCTCCCCTTGGCGGCACCCAATTTAAAATGCCAATTGATGAAGTGAAGACCAACAACAAACAAAACTCACAGACGGGACAACAAAAGTACGGCCCGATGTCGACGGTGTTGGTGGCGTAACAGTAACTTTGTGGTGGGCACTGAGGCCACGGCCGTTTCGGGTCACATTCGATGTTCAGCGAGACGCCGCCTGGACAAGTGCCGGCTGCTGGACCGGCGCCAAGCCCTGAAATATGTAAAGAGTCCTCAAGAGTCTTGACCAAATGGATCAAAATCTTGGCCCACTTTCTCTCTGTACTCCTTACCAATGCCTCCCATCGGTTCGGGCAGTGCGGCTCCCGGCAAAGCGTATTGATTGAACTGTCGGCCTTTGGCCATGTTGGGCTCCGAGGAGGACGAAGAGGGGCCCTTGGGATGCACAAAATTTAAAGTTTTCCAAATTAAGCGTGTTTTCACGAGCCACGGAATGAAATGGAATTGTGCCGTGGGGGTGGGGGGCGATGCCACAAAAAAAGCAGCACTCGCCTGTGATGGCGGCGACTCATTCATTGCTTCGGCATCACTTTGTTGTTGACCACCCGAAGGCACCATCGTGCCGTACCCTCCGGTGCCAGCTGAATGAATAAAGAGGAGGAGGAGGGCATAAACCGCCGATTTCCCAAAAGTGCCTTCCCTCTGTTGTCTACTAAACCACCTTTTGTTGCTGCCGACTGATTTTGGTCCAACAATTGTGGCGCCGTTTGCTGCTGCTGGAAATCGTTGGCCGTCGAAGGTGCCGCCGCATCGCCGGGGGGCATGCCGAGTTGGGCTGCCGCGTCGGCTTGTTGTTGTTGAGGGGTGGCCGGAAGGATTGGACTTGGCTCCGCCGGGGGCGAGAAAGCGGACGCGTCGTTGTTCGGGTCTGCCAGCACAAAGGAGGAGGAGGAGGTCGAGGGGGACGAGGCCGACTGCTGCTGACCATTCCCCTGATCAGAGCCTGAGGGGGGGGGGGGGAGACACTTCAGAGATGGGAAGAGATCGTCTATAAGCATTCCACCCACTTATCAGTGCTTGATCAAGCTTTGGGGGATGGGCATGATCAGAGTAGGAAAGGATTTCTACAAGCATTCTCCTGATCAAAGATGGACTGATCGGGGGGGGGGGAAGTGCGTGAATGTGATCAGCGAGGGTGAAGTCACCTATTAAGCTTCCCCGATCACCAGGGGAAGCCTCTGATTAGGTGGGGCAATTGTGATCAGCCAAATGGGACATATGAAAAGCCGCAGTCCTCCGACATTGATGATAAATTCCACAAACCTTGCGCATTTACGGATGCCGATGATGTTAAAGTAAGCAAGCAGCAGCAGAACGATGGAAGTGAACAACTGCGGATGCTTTCGGGGTAGCACGTGGTGATGCCCTTGGGGCCTTTTGGCATAACATTGTGCCAACATTGTCGTCGGGTGAATGCCCTGCAGCGGTAGAGGATGACAAATTTGCAGTTGCGGGAATTTTGCAAAGAAGTTTAAGCAGAACGCTGGCGGCACCGGTGAAGATGAACGGGGACAAGAAGGACAAGTTGTTGGTGGTTGCTGAAACAGTTGGAAATGTGTGGGGATGAGAGGTGACGAATGCGTACGGGACGGACGAAAGGGGAAGAGCAAAAATTTGTTGATTTTGATCGGAAGCGGCGATCACAAATTTGTTGAGGGAAGAATGGGAGAACAAAAAATTGGGGAGAACCCGGCGATGGTGGGGGGGGGGGGGGAGGGGAGGGGGTTGGTTGGTGGTGGACAAACAAATAAATGTGTGAATAAAAATGCTGGAGGGGAGGCGGGGGGTTGGACTTGGACTGGACTTGTACGCGGCGGCGCTGGTGTGGTGGACACAGAAAACTTAGTGATGCTGCTGGTGCTGATCAGCCAGCCATCCGTCCATTGGCCAAACACCGACTCATTGTGTGTCCATTTGCCGAGCATTTTTGCAGAAGATGGTTCCTTCCCCCGGGGGATTGTTTCTCCATTTGCTTTGATCGTCCGATTCGTGCATAATATCTCGATCGGACGGGGGGGGGGTCCATAAAAGTCAAATAGAAATAGAGAATAAACAAATTCACAATGGACCACGATGACTGGTAAATGAGGAAATGGTGAAGATGGGGATGAGACAATGCACACGGAATTGGACGGATGATGAATTGAAGAGAATGGGATGATAAATGTATGGATGATGAGGATGAATGAGGAAGATGTGATGATGGAAGATGATGGATTATTGGATGATCAATGTGTATGGATATGAGGATGAATGAGGAAGACGGCGGATGAAGATCGAGGACGATGAGTATATTGGATTATAAGGATGAAAGCAAAGATGGAGGATGATGGGATATATTGGATGATCAAAGTGTATGGATGATGGATGGATGAAGGGATGAATGTGGCCGGATGATGAAGAGAAAGAAACGATTGGAGGTTGAGGGGGAGGGGGGGGGGGGCTTTTTGCTGCTTCTTGGTCGGTTTCGGCTGAAGTGACTGATTTTAGGGACGATCCATGCGCACTTAGCCCACCCGTCGTCCCTTCGCTTTTCGTTTCGTCCACAAGAGTCCCCCCGGGGGACGGATTGTTGACTCCAAAAGTCCCCCCTCTTTGCTACGGCTTTGGCGGATGTTTCAGTGGATTTTTGAACTGTCCGACGACTGTCTGTCTGGCCATCCGTTTTCTCTTTGGCCCCTCTCCTTTCGCCAAACTCTCTCGGTTGGCAAAGTCCGCTTCTCTCTCCCCTAACAAATCCCTTGTCCGGAAGGTCGCCTGATAATGAAATCCGATCGGATCGCCGCAGGGGACGGATGAACTCGGCCAGCTTCTGTCCAATGGCAGCAGCTTGAAATGACAAAAGAGAATATCGAAACCGGTTTTTTTGACTCCCGAATCTATCGGCACCATAGCGGACCTTCCAAAAATTATTAAGATCGATCTGATCGATCAAAAATCGCTATTATCTTTTTTTAATTCCCCTATTTTGTTCATGTTTAAAATGCGCACGACTGACCCCCCCCCCCCCCCCCGGGCGTACCTTTTACTTTCTCTATTATGCCAAAACATTTTTGGCACTTTCTGCCCATTTTCGCTCCATTAAGTTGGGTTAATCTAAATCAAATTTCACCATTTACGCTTGTTCACAACAAGGCATTGGATGTCCCCTCAGGGCATTTGCTTGAAATAATCAGTGCCACCTCCCCCCCCCCCCAGCCCCGGGGCATTGAAAGGGCAGCCCCGAAGGGCATTTGCCTGCAATAATCAGTGCCCCAGGGCATTAAAAGGTCAGCCCCGAAGGGCATTTGTCCTTCAAAGATTGGGAAAAAGTCCAAAGTACTTCGCATTTTTTTTTTGACTTTATTTCTGTCCCCCCGCTTCCGGCCAAAACTGTTTTTTTCATATTGGCTATTTATGCACACGAAAGGGCTACTAACGTTTACACTGTCCACACACCCCCCGGGGCGCTGTTTTGAGTGAGAGCGGCGTCACATTTCAACCAATTGGCCCGAGCAATTTGACACCAATTATAGAGAAATATTTCCGTTCTACCAACACATATTATTTGAGCACTTCATAATGCCCTTCTCGGCTTATTCCCTCCGGCGCCCCCGGCATTCGCTGGCGCTGTTGTGCCCTCCCTCCCCTCCCCCCCCCCCTCATTCTTCCGCCCCCATTTCCATATTGGGCATTATTTCTTCGTCCTTTTCACCCATTTCCCGTTGGCGCACCACCACCACCAAAATATATAAATATGTGTTGTCCTTCCTTCTTCCATTCTTCACTCTTTGGATGAATGGGGGGATAGATGGGAGAAGGGGCGGGGGGGGGGGGGGGCGGGATAAGCACGAGAAAAGCATTGTGGCCAGACAAGACACTCACTCACTCATTCCACAGAGACATCCGCCGACGACGCCGCCGCCGCCGGCGCTGCTCGAGAGTTGGCCAACGACGACGACGACGACGACGGCGACGCCGGAGGGTCGGCCAATCGATAGGCTGGCAGAATGGGGGGGGGGCGGCTGGCAGCAGCAGCAGAGGGATGAACGGCGGCGGGCGGGGGGGGGGGGGTTTATTCCCCCCCCCCCCCCCACTCGACAGCCCCAGCAAGCAAACACAATTCGGCAATGGACGACAATTGCACACACTCACAACAGACAGACGACATCCGGCGTCCACTCGACGGCACACGACGGATCCGTCCGGCCGCACACCGTCCGGACGGATCCCCTGGACACCCACCGGCATACACAACACAAACATTCGCACATTGGCGCCAAAACTGCCCAGCTGGAGAGTGTGTGCCGCCGGTTGGCATATACCAGCGTGGTAACCGGATGCCAGAAAAATCCGGAATTCGGCATCCGAAATTCCGTCTGAATCCGGCATTCGGAATTCCGGCATTCGGAATTTTCGGCTCTCAACTGTCCAGAAATCCGGCATCCAGTTACATGAGTGGCATATACCTATCGAATGGCGGCTTTTCCTCCATGGACAGAGTTCATTCGCACTTCATCCACATTAACAAACCAAATCAATTAAAATCAAATTGTTCTGGCATTTTAGTCTCCAAAAATTAAACGTAATTTGGCATTTTTGGATTGCCCTTTATGGTCTAAATTAGTGTTGCTCTCCCCGTCCCCGAACCCCCGACTTTTTTTAGTCGGGGTTTTCGTTTCCCGACTTTTTTGAATTTTTCGGGATTTTTGCTGGGAAAAACCCCGACCCCCGACTTGTCCCCGAGGGCTCGGGGAGCAACCCTAGTCTAAATCATTCATCCCCCCCCCTCTCCATTCGCTGCCCCCTCAACCATTCTGCTAAAGTTGCGTGCCCGTCGTTTGCACCCACCCCCACCTCCACCCGACCCGCCATATTGCCGCCCCACTGCAATTGTCATTTATTCCCCTCCGGCGTCTTTTGGGTTTCTGAGAGTGACGACTGTCCCTTCCCTCCTCGCCCCACGTCATTTCCGTCCTTTTTTGAGGCCAATGGTGACGATGGCAAAGGATGCAAATTTGGTCATTAATAGAATGCTCAAAACAAAATTGAAAATATTTTTGAACAAATTCTTTTCTATTTTTTACACACAGTGAAACTGTTTGAAAAATATTTTATTTTTTCGACTAAAAAATTTTTGGACTTTTGACTAATGGGGGGGGGGGGGGGTTTCCGACAAAATTTTGAATTTTAGACTAAAAAAGGGGGGTTTTCCCGAGTGAATCCCCGGGTTCTGGGACGAATGAATGCCCCAACTTCGACCAATCCAATTGAACGAACTGTTCCAAATCTGAGCCAACCCCCCCCCCCCCTCCCAACTAATTAAGTCCAAAACGGGGGACATTTTGTCTTCTGCTTCTGTTTGGGGGTTGGGGGGGGGGTGTTCCCGTCTCCGTCCGTTTTTATGCGTCTTAGCCATCCCCCCCCCCCCCCCCCCCCCCTCTGTCCCCCCTAATCCCCTCAGAACGCAGAGAGTGGTGCTTTCCCACCAGCGACCAAAAATATTTATTGTCCCCCTCTCCCCTCCCCTCCCCGGTGCAAGAGGCAAACTGTTGGAGTTCGGAGGAGAAAAAGCGGCTTTTCCGCCGTCAATTCTTCCAGCCAGGCTTAATGACTCTCTCTCTTCGACATTTAACAGCGGCATCAGTCAGCCCCCCCCCGCCCCCCCCGTCCGTCCGTCAAAGTTTAAAAGTGCTTCTTCAATCATTCGCGTCCCCCCCCGGCCGCCGCCGCCCAATTTGGCCAAATATCGATTTATATGTACCCGGCACATTTAATGTCCGCTTCCACTTCCATGCTTAAGCAAACAGAACGCCAAGTTTGTTGGCTGGCGCCCATTTTGTGTTTTGTTTTCAGAGAGTTTTTGTCTGTGTCTTCACACTCAGCGAGCTGTATGCCCATTTGCCATTTGCACATCCATTCTGCCTATTCGACCAATTTTCCTTCACCTCCTCTTCCTCCTCCTCCTCCTCCTCCTCCTTCTGCTTCTTCTTCTTCTGTTCATTGTACTCTTCCGTTTCCCCCCATCACTTTGTCTGCAGTTCCTCCGGCGAGGCAATGTATGTCCAACAACAGCAGCAACAGCAACAACAGGTGTGCTCTAATCATCAGCAAGGCAATTATGCGGAGGAGAAGCAACTGCATCCCAACCAAATTGTCTACCGCAAAATGGAAGGCCTCATCAGGTCGGTGTGCTGCAGCAGTTGGGGGTGGCTTACCCCGGAGGGGGTTGCAAGAATACAGTTTGATCTCTATCCCCGGAGGGGGTTGCAGGAACACATACCTTACAGTTGCTTTATCCCCGGAGGGGGTTGCAGGAACACATACCTTACAGTTGCTTTATCCCCGGAGGGGCTGGGGCAGACACCCTTAGTTTTTGGTCTTTGTACTGGAGGGGGAATTCTTACAGTTGAGCTCTCTAATCCTTTATCCCCGGAGGGGATCTCTTGGGATTTAAATTGCTAATGTAAGGGCAAATTAGATCATTGATCAATCAAAGGCAAAATGACCCGGTTAATTTAATTTGTCAACAAATTTTAGCCAAATGCTCAACATGGACGAGGGCGTGCCCATCAAGACGGTGAAGTCGTTTCTGTCAAAGTGAGAGTAATTTTATTGAATTGCTTTTCCTCTCTCTCAAAAATTAATTTGAATCAATTCCCGCCGAAGAATTCCCTCCGTGTTCACGGGCCAGGACTTGGTCAATTGGCTGCTCCAAAATGTGGACATCGCCGACCTGGGCGACGCGCTGCATTTGGCCCATTTGCTCGCCTCCCACGGATACGTCTTTCAGGTGCATTGGAAGTGCGCAAAAGCTAAACGATTTCCCCCCCCCCCCTCCCAAAAACCCCCGAGGGGATCTCGAGAGAAAATATATATTTTGAACCTTACCAGCTTTCTCACCCCCCGAAGGGTCGGGGAGCAACCCTAACCCGACTCTAACAAATTGTGTTTTATTCATTAATGTAAAGAAATTAATATTTTTTAAAGATTGATGACCACGTGTTGACGGTCAAAAACGACAGCACATATTACCGGTTTCAAACGCCCTATTTTTGGCCTTCCAATTGTTGGGAGCCGGAAAACACGGATTACGGTAGGGAGCGCGTGCGCGCGCTTACTGTAATGTGCGCGCCACCTACAGTATGTACATTTTGTCACGCGGTTTAGCGGTGTATTTATGCAAACGGACAATGCAAAACAAAGCTCACTTGGAGCTGGAAGACTTTGAGGCCGAAAACTTGGCCAAATTGCAGAAAATGTTCAGCCGAAAGTGGGAATTCGTGTTCATGCAGGCCGAGGCTCAGTACAAGTGATTTTTTCCTCAAAAAATAAGTTCGATTTTTTCCACAAACTTCTAAAATATGGCAAAATTATGAAAGTGTGGAAATGGCAGTTTTCAAAATTATGGTATTTGCCATAAAAATAGGGCATTAAAATTTAATGAAATTAAAAATGCCGTTTCAGAGTGGACAAGAAACGGGACCGGATGGAGCGACAGATTCTGGACAGTCAAGAAAGGGCCTTTTGGGATGTGCGTTAAGGGGAAGGGGAGGGGGGCACAACGGGTTCAAGCAGTACACTAAGCCAAAAATGTTCAGCTTCATCGTCCAGTGCCCGGCTGTGTGAACACCACCGAGGTGTGCATGGAATCTCTTCTTGCTTTTGATCTGTGATTTCATTGTTCACTTTTAGGTGGACTTTCGCAAGCTGTCCCGCTCCGGCCGTCCAAAATACAGTGCCTCCACATCTTTGCTTGCCCAAGCGGCCGGCAACGGACAACCGCCGGCGGCGTCCATCGGGGCGACGTCAACGACGACGGACCCTCAGGGGACGGACGCGTCTTTGGCGTGCACTTCGTCCGCTTTTGCCGCCGGCGGCGGTGCAATGGGCGGCAGCCTCGGGGCAATGGAAAACCGCGTCACAGCAACGACAACAAACGCTGGCAGTTCACTGAGAGAGGTGAAATACCAAAAGCGGCCCGGGTTCAGACGTCAGACGCGCCTCCAGGACTCCATAACGACGGAGGTGAGTGTCGGGTTCGATTAGAAACGGCAAAATTGGCGGCGGTGGAAGGAAAAATGCCAATATTCATCCCCCCCCCCGCCACTTTTGTGCCATAACTCTCTTTTTTGCATTACAAATTCTTTCCAAGTCGAAAGCTCTACGCGAGTTCAAGCTAGGGGGTTGTATGGGACCGGGATTAATTTGACCCGGTCAAAAAAACCGGACTAAGGGGCAAAAATAAAGATTTTCGAAAACATGCGAAAACCCGGGACCGACATTTCAGTCCCAGGGTGGACAGACACTTCAGTATGGTACCTAGTTCAAGCTATTAGAGCAGCGATGAGAAGACGGGGCATTTCATTACTGAGGTGTGTTCAAATTTTGGGGTGGTCGAACATTGGATCCCCTGAGGGGGCGGAAACGGCAAAATTCAAAATAATTAACGAGAAGTGTTTAATTAATAATAAAGATTAAAAATATATATAAATTTCTGTTAAAGATCACCGACCTGCACAATCGACTGGCAAAAAATGTGCTGAAGACGTCCAAAGTGGTCGAAAATTACCTGCAATACTACGACCACCGGTAGAAGGCGTTCACGCAATTTATGCGGCACAAAAAATGCCGTCCATTTACAGGATGCTCTTCGACACTTTCATTGTCCAATTGGGCAGTGCCACCGATCCTTTCCATGGCCAGCCGAACCCGTGGATTTCGGACACCGTGGACTTTTGGGACCACGACAAAATGTACGCGGACGTGTCCGCCCGTCGACTAAAACAGTGGGAGGAATCGTTGGAGGAGCTGCTGACGGACCCGCTGGGGCGCGAGACGTTGCAGAAGTTCCTGGACAAGGTCCGATGGTGGGCGTGCCCCTCGCCCCCCCCACCGTCCATTCCAAATCAGTCCCCGGACGGATCTGAATCTTAGGCTTAGGCTTGGCTTGGCTTAGCCTTGGCTTAGCCTTGGCTTAGCCTTGGCTTAGCCTTGGCTTAGTCTTGGCTTAGCCTTGGCTTAGGCTTAGGCTTGGCTTAGGCTTAGGCTTACAGACTCCTGGCTTTTCCAGTACTCCATATCTGTCCGGAATCCTGGTATCTTCGTCGAAGGCACATGGATCAGGAGATCCTAAAAAAACAGGATTTTTAATCCTGGTAAATCCCAATCCTGGTAACATTCCAAATCCTGATCCACGATTTTTCAAAATTCCGGGCTCTACTAAATCAGTTCCCCCCCCCCCGCCCATTCCAAATCATTTTCTGATCACGCCTTTTTCGCTGTTTGTTCAGGAGTATTCGGGCGAGAACTTGCGCTTCTGGATGGAGGTAATTTGATCGAAAAAACTACACCCAAAGTGATGGGAGCGTTTTTCGAGAATTGCTTTTCGATCCCGATCGTTATGCTTTGATTTGTTCTTCTAGATCACTTTGCTTCTCTCTTTAATTTTAGGTGCAGCGGTTACGCAAATGCAGCTGTCGCTGTAAGTGACAATAAATTTGAACTTTTATTCTTAAATCTTTTTTTGATCACAACTGATCGGCTGTTTATGTTTTTTAAATGATTTTTTGGAATTGTTTGAATTTCCGGAAGCTAAATTACAAAAACCTTAGGGACTGGATGGTCATTAGCAGAGTAGACTCCGATGTTGTTCCGGATATGTGATCCCTCCCTTTCTCTATTACGGCATTTTTTGAAACTGGCATTTTTGAACGACACAATCACTGAAATATTCCAAAATTGTAGGGATTAGCCCCCCAAGAACAATTATTATGCATTAATCACTCGATACTTGTTGAAGTTGTGCCTGTGTTGGTCACCGAAATTTACAACGAATTCATTGGTGCCAACGCGTCTTCCCCCGTGAACATTGACTGCAAAGTGATGGAAATCACTGAGGAAAATTTGCGAAACAACCCAAACCGGTGGTCCTTTGACGAGGCGGCCGATCACATTTTTTGCTTAATGAAAAACGACTCGTATCAGCGATTTTTGCGCTCCGAAATGTACAGGGACATGGTCAGTTGTTGACGCTTCATTTTAAGCCGGAGATTAAGCTGTTGTCAGTGTTTTCGGACATTTAAATTGGGGAACCCTAATTTGAACATCAGGGGATGTAAAGTTTTCCAAATTCGATAAGTCTCGATCACATTGGTGGTCGAGTCTCGAAATGTCTTGACACCGTTCCGTTCCGTCCGATCTCTGATCGGGCAGCGCATATTTTGTTGTGGTGGAGTCAAATCTTGAACATTTTAACAGGTGAACATCTCCAAGAAAAAGGTCAGTGCGCTTACAAAATAATGAAAATTTGTTTTTCTTTTTGCCATAACATTTCACTTCCAAGCTTTTGCGCTTTTCGCACCCTTTGTCGTTTTTTTCATTTGGCTTTCTCACACTTTCCCCTCCGGGGATGCCTCTTTTTGCGGGGGGAATCCCCTCGGGGGGGGGGCATTTACCCCTCACCCACCGACCGTTCAGCCATTTCAGAGTTCATTGTCGTCGACGATGAACTCGCGGAAAGCTTCTCGCAAAGTGCCCTCCTACACACGCGTTATGCTTCCAAACCGCTTCACCTCCTCCACCGGCACCGCTTCCACCTCCACGCAACCGCCTTATCCGTACGTTATGACGTTGAACACGTCGAGCGCCTGCGGCGCCAGGGCTTCCTCCGCCGGCGGCTCGCGCTCCGGCTCATTCGTCGGCCCGGAGCGTGGCGCAGCAGAGACTCCGACAACTTCTGGCGCAACCAAAAGCGGGGCGGGCGGCGCCACAAAATGCGGCGTGACCGCACAGCCGAACTCCTTCGACACCGCGGTGCAGCGGCAGCCGATGATGCAAACGCCGGCAACAAGCAACCGACGCAACTCGTCATGCTCGCCGCCCGGGGCGCCATTTTGGCACCACCACCAACATCATCAACAACAACAACCGCAGCAGCAATGTCCGGCACGTGACGACAACAACGGCACTGGTGGTGGTGGTGGAGCAGGCGGCACGGCGACTCTGCGCGGCAAATCTGCCGTCAGATAGGCGAGCGGGCGGCGACGGCAGCGGACGACGACAGCCTCCGCTTCCCGAAACATAACAGTGACAGAACAGAGAGTGCCTTGGCTTTCCCCCGGATTGGTTTGTTTGTTCGTTTGTTGGCTTCACTTATCACCGCTTCGCTTTTCCACAACACGCTGCGGCTGACCAGTCAGTAGGGATGGCATTTATATGATCCAAAAATGGCATTTTTTCGAATTTTGGCACAAATATGCCGATCCCCCAAATTAAAACTTACGCATAAATGCTCAGACCAACGCGTAAAAGCCATATAAATCCCATCATTACTGCTCACAAATCAGTGTTATTTCCGTTTTTGTGCCCCATTCTAAAAGCCGAAGGGTGCGGCGGAATAGAGACCGCACAAACTCATCGGATCCCCAAAATCCGGGGATTTCCAAAATGTTCGACCGGGATACCGCCGGTGTCCGGGTGCCTGAACCTGCACCTACCCGACTCTGGTCATCTCTTTACCCGTGCCGATGCCGGAACAGGCAGGTAACGGGATTGCAAAAAAAATGTCCGGACCCAAAAACGTCCGGAACTCCATAAAACCGTTAATCCCTGGACATAACCCGACTCAAAAATTAATTACCCGAGCCGGGTGGTACCCGCCGCCCGCCCGACCCGTTTTCGAGCGCCTGACAACGCATTCGCACGGGTCCCAAGGCTTTTTCGCACACTTCAGCAGAGCAGCACTTAGCTAATATAACCTAAATAATGCGCTTTTATGCTTCTCCTTCTCATGTAGTGACAATTCCGTGGAATAATTTTTTTTAAAGTGTCCAGACTAATTAATGCCTAATACCCCCCAGGGGTTTCAGGCACCCGCTCTGCGCGTCGCGGCCCGCGAATTTGGCCGCCACTTGGCCGGCACTTTCACAGCGTCCGCTGCGGCCAAACGGGAAGGCTCCACCGGTCCGTCGGCGGCGGCTTCGTCCGCCGCCGACGGCACAATCGTCGCCAGCGGCACATCGACGTCACTCCAAATCATGGACAGGCACAAAAGCGTGAAGAAAACATCGTCGCCCAGCGCGATCGGACCGACGGTCGTGCAGAACGAGTCGATGACAATGCAGCGGACGCCGACATCAATGTCAACGAGTACACATTCGAACTGAACACTCTCTCACTCTCACTGATGATGATGATGATGATGAATAGATGGGCGGGCACATTCGCCATGTACAAAACAATTATTTCAAAACTTTTTTTAAAATAATTCTCCATATGTTCTGCGACGGTCAGACCCGAACCTTTTGAAAATGAGCAAAACGCTTGTCAGATCGAAATGTAAGTTTCGATCTCGGCATTTCGATTTTCAATTGAAAAGTGGTTAAAAAGAAATAAAACGGTTAAATCAGGGATGTTATTTTGCCCCGGAAACGCTCGCTTCCTCAAGAAAAAAACGAATAATCTTTTACGACAAATAAAAAGTATTGTTTTACAAAATGCAAAAATCCATCGAAATGGGGGAAATGAGTTAATTAATTATTTCAACTGTCACCACAAGCCATTCCGGTTACTTTCTTGAAAATGGCTTCGTTCTTCAGCCCAATAGTGAAGTGCACCCATCCCACACGTCCATTGAATGCTCTGAAGGTGTCGAAATCGGTGTTCAAAAATCGGATGATTGGAATGTACGCGTTGAGCAGCCGCTGAACGAATAAATAATAATAACAAAAAAAGATTCTCTCTGAGTCCATTCATACCGAAAAAATGGTTGGCTCAATGCCATTGATGAGCTGTTCAGCGTCCATTCCGGCATTCTGCTCAAATTGTTGCGCAATCTGCCAATGTGTGGAACGGTTAGTTGGGTACACTCTTCGATTGTAAGTAGCGAATTTTGGCACTTTTTTGACTAAAAATTCTTTAAAAAAATGTAATGAAACGCAAAATTTTGCAGCACATATTTTGAGGATTTCGGCAATTTGTTAAGAAAATTGATCAAAAAATTGTAAAAGGTTAAACCCCCCCCCCCCTCTGGCTACGTTCTTGTATATATATTATATACATATACAACCACGTACTCTTTGGCGGAAGTTCAAATGCACATTCCAGTCCATATGCGTGAGCTTGTAGAAACAATTGAAGAAGCGGAAATGCATTTGGCAGAACAAGAATTGTTGTGGCTAAACCAATTTAAGTTTTATAAAAAAAATGGCAAAACTCCCCTCCCCCACGGGGCCGTAGCGTGCCTTGGCTTTTGGGCGAGGAGGCGAGTTTTTTTTTTAGGTGTTATATTCAACTCTTGCTGAGATGATACCAAATATTTGTGGGGTAGAAAAATAAAATTCGAATTGATTTACCTAACTAATTTGTTTTGAAATCGGAGTTTGAATCCGTCGAAAAGAAGGTCGGCGTCAGATTGTGGTGCGTCTCCGATAAACTCCAAAAACAACTACTATATTTTGCTCGAAGAAACAGAAAACTTTAAAAAAGTTAAAAATGGAAAATTTTCAAGCATCATCCATCGCCTCGCCAAATTTCAACAAAATGTAATGTCCGGTTTTTCTTCTATTTTTTAAACTTCTAAGGCAATTATTAAACAGCGATTTCCACAAAACCAAACCTCGGAAGTGTCCGTTGTTTCATTGTGGACAAATTGTAAACCGCGCCTTAAATAGCGCTTTCCACCCAGAGTGACCAAAACGCGAGGCCACCAAAACTTGTGGTCCAATTCAGGCCGTTCTCCCGACGCGTCCTCTTCTGTGCAAAGCTAAACAAGAAAAAGTTTTTTGTGGTTTTTTTTCTCTTCAATTTTCATTAAAATGGTCCATTTTGTTCCTACAGAGAAATGCTTAAAATGCCCGAAAACAAATATAAAAATCGGATCGAGAACTGCATCTCGAGATTTTTGAGCAAGAAAGGAAGATTACGCTCGAGCAAGGCCGTATCTATAAAAAGGCAACCCTAAAGAATGGATGTTCCGGTGTTATTTTCTAACGACTTTATTAAATATTTTTATTTTTTGAAAAAAATTAGGGGGTGTCATTAAAAAAAATCGACTTTTAACTCTTTCTCCTTTTTACTGCACTTTTCTTAAACAATGTTTTCAAAAAAAAGTGTTCAGTTTTAAGGGAGTGCTTTCCCCCCCCGTTTTTATTGCCATTTTGTTAAGGAATTTTAACAATACAATAAAACCAACTTCGCACAAAACATTGCGTCCAATTTCATCAATTTCCGCTTTTGTCCACAGATTTGAGCGAAAAACAAATGGTCGAAGTGCGGCACTTTGCATGGCAACTGGCAGGTTGAAGCAGGACACAATGTTCCTCACCAAAAGACTTTTGAATTCGCGAAATTGACTGTAGCCGACGAAATATGGATGATGTGCTGCAATAACAACAACAACAAATTACGCCAAATGTGCCGTCCATCAGGCCCAAACCAAAGGGGGGACCCTTTTCTTTTACAAAATTTTGTAATTTTTTGACAAATTTCCTTAACAAATTGAGTCAACAATTCAAAATTTTCTCCGGCGGCGCCTATCGGCACCGCTGTCGCATTGAGCGAGAATTGTCCTCCTCCCGCCCCCCCCGCCCGGCCCTTTCCCGCCCTTCATCACCCCGCTTTTCCGTCTCTCTTCGTCGGCCTTTCCTCCCCGTCGCCGTTCCCGGGACTCTTGGGCCGACCCTCCCCTTCTTATCACCCCCACTGATCTACCCTCCCCCAGGAATCCGCCCGAGTCCGAGTGCCCCACACACTTTTTCTATGGTTTTCTCCCGACCAACGCCACAACAGTTTTTACTCCCGAGATCATCGTTTTCCCGTGCATAATCGTTTCCCAAGGGAGAAAGAGAATAAAGAGTTCTAATTGGAGTTGGAGAATTAAGGTGTGAAAGTCAGGTATTCGGATTGTGGTCCCGTCCCAATCACGACACAACGGCCGGGAATCGAACGTCCCCGACTTAACGACCGCTTCGTTTGCCCTTGCCTACCGTAGATTTCTAGCCAAATTTGGCGCCCCCGCCGCAATCTATTGCGATAATGCCACCACGTTCTGTTCCTTCCAACATTTTCTCGCGCACAAACATCCCTCAGTCGTCCCAATTTGGCATCTCCGCACGCCCTACGCGGCGTGGAAGGGTGGGCACTACGAGCGCCTCGTGGCACTGGTCAAGCACCACCTCCGCCGATCACTCTCCCCGGGGGTCTTTCCCCGGTCCCTTCGTCTCCCCGAACTTTCAACCCTCCTGGCCGAAATCGAAACCATCATCAATTCCCGCCCCATTTGTTTTGATTCCTCCAATCCTGCCGAATTACGGCCCCTACGCCCAATCGATTTTTTGCGCCCATTGTCTCGCCACCCTGATTTCCTCTACCCCGACCCGCAGACCGATCCGGGGGTATCCCCAACCGAAGTCCCTCCCTCAACCCAAATTTCCCTCTCCACCTCGTGGATCGCGTTATCCGCCGCCGCAGGCCAATTTTGGAAAATTTGGTCCCGGGACTACTTAACCTCGCTAAGGGAACGATTTCAAAAAATTTCACAGTCCAACAATCGTTGTCCTCAGCCGGGCGAACTTGTTATTGTACAAAGCAATTCCACCCCCCGGTCCATTTGGTCCGTGGCCATTATTATCGAAATTTACCGCACGGCCTCCAACCATCCAAACACGGCCAAACTAAAATTTATGTCCGGCCATATCTCAACCCGATCCGTCCACCATTTGTACCCCCTTGAGACCACCGAGGAAATTCAGACTCGGGTGTCCAGTCCCGCCCCTCCCAAACCCGCGCTGAAGTTTAACTGGGCACCGTTCCCCCCCACACAAAGCGAAACGGCGCTTCCGCCATCACCCTCCCGCGGTGAGCCATTTGCCGGCAGAAAATGGACTTGGGCCCTCCAGCCCCCGCGGGGTCATCAATCACCACCCCCCACTCCCCCCGTCGAGGCACCTCCACCCCCGGGAGGTTGCTGAGCGCAAATCCAGCGCAATTCCCACGCTCCCCTTTGGGTGCTGAGCGCAAATCCATCGCAATTCCCACGCTCCCCTTTGTAACCGGGTGTAAATTTAATAAACGCCAAGCCGCCCTCCTCCGACTCGAGATCAGGCGCCTCCCCTCCCGTTCCGGCATACATCGGGCTGGGACGTTCCCAGGCTCAATCACCGCTGATCAGCGCCGTGTGGGAAAGTCACACGCCCCCCCCCCCGTCGGAGTGCTTACCCACCTCCCTTATAAGGCGACCGACCCGGCTCAAATCATCATTCACTCGGGCCACCCCCCCCCCTCCCTTTCACCAACGCGCCTTACCGGTCCCACCATTTAGATGGGAAACATATTCTCGTTAGATGTCTCGTTACATCACCATTCGACACCGGACGAGCCCCGTCCCCCCAGCGCGGAATGCCCCGGCCTTTCTTTTGCCCTCCTTTCGCTCGCGTTCTCCCTTGGCGTGATTGTGGCCCTTTTGGGGAGCTTTGTATTCCGGACCCGCCCCTCCCGCGCCCCTCTACCGACCCTCCTTCTCACCCTTTTGATGATGGCCCTCCTCCCCGCCACCACGCCTCGACCCATTGGCAAATTTCCCAAGGGGCTGATCAAAGGGTCCCTCCCCATTCTCGCGTCGTCAGCCCTCTATTTCGGGGTTGACACACTTGCCAACGCCCTCGAGGACGACGACCCTCCCGCGGATCATTCGGTGTTGATCACCGTGCTGATTTGCCTGGGCGGGCTGGCCCTCCTCATTCTACTGAAATTGCTCACAATCCTCATCAATTATCGCTCCCGTCCCGAGGCCACCCCTCCCGACCCCTCCCTGGAGCTGGGCGACCTGAGAGCGGCCGTCTCTGAGTTGGTCCAGCGAACGAATCCCCCTCCCCGGTTCTAATCCCTCTCTTAAGATGGAAAACTCCGGCAAAACCCCTAAACTCGTCCCCTCTGCCATAAGTTCAATCCTGAACCATTTGAAAATCAGTGCGGTTCCCTCCGACGATCCACCCCCCTCCCCTTCCCAACCCCTCACCCCTTCGCTCGTCCGTTCAACCGGCACCGAAATGGAAATCGATAATCCGGCGGACCCTCCTCATCACACCGAACCCGAATGGGCCCACACGCTGGAGTCCTCCCTTCCGCCGGACCGCAACCCCCTGGCGTCGTCGCCGCCCGGAACCCAGCCCGCCTCGGCCTCCATTTACTCGTCCTTTTCCTCCTGCTCCAGCCCCCCGACGCCAAACTCCGCTTCATCGACCCCGAGCGCCGCCCACCCCGACCTTGAACCGACTCCCAACTTCGTCGTCACACTCAACGAGCTGCCGGGCCCCCCTGTCTCCCACACGCCGCCCCATCCGCGAGTTCGAGGCCCGTCGCCCGCCCCTACCCGTCCAACCACGCCCGCTCAGCCAATCGAGGTGATAATGGGGGTCACGGGCCGCGCCGCCCCACGCAATTCGGCTCACCCTCCCTTTAACCCTCGCCCGGCCCAACGCCCGGGACGCCTCCGTCACGTCCGTCGCTCGGCTCCGACATCTCGCGGACGGTTCGGTGCGAGCGGTCGTGCGCCGCGCGCCTACGTACACGGACGCTGGCCTCGCTGGAGGAACGGGCCCGCTCCACCCGCACCCGAACGGCCCATCCCATTGAACTCGATCAGATTTGATACACCGCCCCCCAATTTGCCCGTTGTTGGGCGGAGTGTCGCATTGAGCGAGAATTGTCCTCCTCCCGCCCCCCCCCGCCCGGCCCTTTCCCGCCCTTCATCACCCCGCTTTTCCGTCTCTCTTCGTCGGCCTTTCCTCCCCGTCGCCGTTCCCGGGACTCTTGGGCCGACCCTCCCCTTCTTATCACCCCCACTGATCTACCCTCCCCCAGGAATCCGCCCGAGTCCGAGTGCCCCACACACTTTTTCTATGGTTTTCTCCCGACCAACGCCACAACAGTTTTTACTCCCGAGATCATCGTTTTCCCGTGCATAATCGTTTCCCAAGGGAGAAAGAGAATAAAGAGTTCTAATTGGAGTTGGAGAATTAAGGTGTGAAAGTCAGGTATTCGGATTGTGGTCCCGTCCCAATCACGACACCGCCGACCCCCCTCCCTCAAAAAAACTTGCATTTTTGAAAAATTTGAAAATCGGTAAAAGTTTCAACAAAAATTTAAGAAATTCTAAAAAATTTACTGAAAATTGAACTGTTTTTGGGGAAAAATTGCTTAAGAAAAATGC
The DNA here is from genome assembly GCA_018350325.1 of Globodera rostochiensis. NCBI lineage: Eukaryota > Metazoa > Nematoda > Chromadorea > Rhabditida > Heteroderidae > Globodera > Globodera rostochiensis. The sequence continues at coordinate 2,817,033 of JAEVLN010000003.1, read as the reverse complement.
AATAAAATCCAAAAAAGCACCCCCTAAAGATTGACTTTTTTTCAAATTAGCCCCCCCCCCCCGAAAAAAAGCTCTGGCTACGGCCTTGCCGTCCATTGTGTTTTTACCTCTACCGTTGGCATAGTGCTGCTCGGCATCCGAGTCGAACACTTTGATGGCATGGAAATAGAGGTAGTTCATCAGTGTGTTCTCAAGTTCATCCTTGTCATAAATCAAAATTAACTAAAAATAATCAACAAAATGTAAAACAACAACAACGGGCACACAAACAAAACCTCGGTTAGCAACAACTTTCTGACAATTGCGCAACGTTTGCACGTTCTGGTGCGGTTATACCTAAAGAACTTTGCCAATGGGTCACATCGGTTTTGGGTGCATTCGTTGAAGCACAACGTGGACCGTTTCCATGTTTTCAAAGTGCAAATCGCTTGCAGGCTCGTCGCATTCGAAGTGGACTTAAACGAAAACAAAATTTTTTTTGATAAAAATGTGCCAAAGTTAAGCCCAGAATTTTTTTTTTGGGTTATTAATTAATATGGATTTTGGTCCTCGCCTGAATTTCTGAAGATTGACAAACACTTAATTTCTTTCCGCTTCGAGTTTTGATTCCAACATCGTCTCCCTAAAAGAATTTGATTAAATAATCTGCAAAAGAATGCATCTCATACATTGTCTTCGTCAGGAAAAACCATTTGGCTTTTTTACAGTCAAAGCTTGTGATTTATACGAAATCTCGAAATAGACGGGAATTGTGGAAATTTTCTGATGGAAACGTAGTTTTGCACGCGCCGGTCACTATGGGTCAACTCAAGCATTAAATAAAAAGGCGAAACGCCAAAATTTGCATTATTTTCAAACTAACGACCCACCAGTCAAGTCTAGAGTGCGGCAAAATCGGATTTGCGGATCCCGCTGCGGGATTACAAATCAAAATCCCGTGCGGGATCGGATTTGCGGGATTAATCCCGCATTTTAAATTTGCGGGATCCCGCGCGGGATTGCGGGACTTTTTAATTTTACCAAAAAAATCAAAACACTTTTCAAACTGGACCGAATTGTTCATTTGTATCATTGAAGTTCTTATTTATCCAAGACTACTTGTAACTAGGGCCGGGACCGGGATTTTTGGGAAAACCGGGATTGGGATTAACCGTGATTGACAATGGGGTGAGGGAGGGGTATTTTTTTTTGTAATAGTTTTTTTTGAGAATTTGGCTTCACTTCTGCTGCTGGGGCTGAGGAAGGGGTCGGAAAATTTTTGGAATTTTTGACTCAATTTGTTAAGAGATTTGCAACAAAATAGGGCTATTTTTGTTGACTCCATTTAATTACCAATTTTATAGGTTAAAAAAGGTCCCCTGTATTGTAATTTCGTCCAACCAAAAAATGGAAATTCCAAAAAGTTGTAAAAAACCGCCCAAAAACTTTTTAAAATTTTTAATAAATTGTTTCATCCATACAAATACTCATCAAAAGACAAAAAACCAATTTGGATCAGTCCGGGGTTGACCTCCACCCACAATACTTCCGACATACATCACTACCCACTATATTTATCCAAAAATTCCATTCTTATTACTCCACTTGTGTAATTTGTGAGCATCGATCCCGCGCGCGCGGAATCAATCCCGCGCCGCACTCTAGTCAAGTCCTCTCACAAATTGGAGAGATTCGAATTTTTTGACCAATAAGGCAATTTGAAAAATTAGTTTTTGAAGGCTTTGAAACGTTCCAAATCGCTTAATGAAAAATTCGAGATTTCAATTGCTATGAACACATCTCCTACGCACTGAATTGTGCATAAAATGGTTTACTGACCACACAGGGATAAAATGTTGAGGAAAACATTCCATACACTTTTTTTTTAAATTAAAATGTAAAACATAATAATATATATGAGAATTGTATCTTTTCGACCTCAATATTCTATTCTTTGTTTTTGTGAAGTTTCTTTACTGCACAGATAGGTTGAAATGGCCAGAAACATGCGCTGAATGCTTTTTTCTACATCTTCGTCTTTGTCGTCGTCGCTGCTCCGTTCTCTTTTCTCGACTTAAAATATGAGCAAATTTTAATGTGAAAGAGATTAAGCGGAAAGAATTTGGTTCACTTTTTGGTTATGATTAGGGCGTAATTAATTATATGCACATAAAATCTTGAAATATGCGCATAAAATATGCATCAAAAATGGCAAAATATGCACATAAACTTTTCCAAATTCAATATAAAATTTCCCCAAATCACGAAAAAAGTCAATTTTTAGGGGTGCATTTCTGAAATTTTCAAATCAATTTTTTGGGAGTGCATTTGAAAAAGTCGACTTTTAGGGGTATATTTTTGGTTTCATTGCATTTTTGTTAAGAATTTTTGAAAAATGGCCAAATAGGATAATGGCCAAAATGCCAAAATATGCGCATAAATCGTGAAATATGCACAAATATGCACGTGGAAACGCGTTCTAAACGCTTAAAACCAAGCTGAAAAACACATTTTCGTGCGTTAAATATGCATGTGCATATAATTACACGCCCTAGTTATGATTTTTAACTCTGGTTTTATTTTGAGATTGTTTTCCTTACCAAGATGGGTTGAATCGTCCAGAAGCGTTTGCTGAATGCGTTCTTTTTCGTCCACTTCGTCGCTGTCCCCTTCTTCAATCTCCTTTAGCTTCCACCGCCACTCAAACATCTCCTTCTGGCGCTTTGCTAAGAATAAGTTATCAAACATTTTTTTACTAACAATTCCCCTATCGGCATGCCAACCCCCCACCAGGGACGTAGCCAGGGGGGGGGGGGGGGGGGGGAAATTCCCCCCCCCCCGAAATGAAATTTCAGAAAAAAAAAACAAGAGGGGGGACCCTATTGTTTTACACTTTTACAGCTTTTTGATCAATTTTCTTAACAAATTGCCATCAAAAATCAAAAAAATTTTCCCGGTGGCGCCTATCGGCACCACCGGGCCGCTCCTGGCGCTCAAATGGGAATGCCATCTGAGCGCCGCGCTCAGATGGATCAATTCCCCCCTCCGAAATTTTTTTCTAGCTACGTCCCTGCCCCCCACATATTAGCTTAGCTTTCTCTCGAAAATTGCATTAATAAAACGAGTCAATTTTGTAAACAATTCCTTAAATTTCTTCTGTATGGAGAAAGCATTCCAATTAGTTGAAGCCCATAATAATGCCTTTAAACGCAGCTTTGGCCGTCGACTCTTTCCACGCCCGAATTTCATTCGCATATTTTTGCCTCCATTCCGCCATTTTCATGTGATAGGCCGCAATATTGCGTTGCCCCTGGTCAACATACGGCTACAAAATGATGGAAGGGATTAACGCATTCCGGAAAGAATAAAAAAAATAATTTTAACCCCATCGTCTCAAAAAATGCTAAAAGTCGAAAGACGGAAAATTTTAAGCCGACAATCATTTTCTAATTTTTCAGTGATATTGAATTAAACCAATATGAAAGAAGTCAGAAAAGTTCAATTTTATAATTTTTTAGTTTGATAAAAAAAGTACCAAACAAAAAAATAGGGCACCTTCTTTTCGGCATCCGTCATCTGTCGCCACTGTTGGCCCATATCGACGACAAATTTGAGCCGTTCGTCTCTCGTTTTGAATGGTTCAGTGTGCTTCACAAAGCGTTCTTTCATGAATACCATATACGATACCAAAGAGCGCTTTGGACGGTTTGTTTCCGCATGAAACTAAAACATGCAAAAATTTGAAATCAAAATTGTGAATACTATGATGTTAAACAAATACGAAAAAATGGTTTTTAAAAATATTTTTAGCACTCAAAAGTGCGTCAAAACCTTGTGCAGATTCATTTTCATTCGTAATCTTCGACGTCTGTTCCTTTTTGCTGCATGTTTATCCCACAAATCTTTCTTCTGGCGAATTGTGAGCTTCTCAAAATTGTCCCTCGACTCCACACCGATCTTTATCGCACGTTCAGAGTAATTCTAAACTGTGTACAATGATTGTCGGCATTTTTTGTCTCCATTTAACTTGATGACAACCTGCTTTTCGTCCTCACCCAAACTCTTCCAATTTGTCGAAACAATTTTCATCATTTCAGTGATTCTTCCACTTTTCCCCGTCAGTTGATCCTTCGTAAAAAGTGCAAAAGCATTTGGCGCGTTGTAGCCTGATGGAAGCCGAGCGAAAATCGGCGCGGGAGCAAGCGACTGATCAAGACTTGTCGAGAAATTTGTTATGCTAAAATTTGACTAGAGAATATTCGTGAGCTAAGCCCAAACCCAAGAACAATCACTTACTCAGTGCGCGCAAAGAAGCGGGCTTCAGCGCCGATCAAAAGTCGACCAAACTTTTGGCAGAGAGCCATTTGTGTTTTCACAACCTTTGTGCGTTAGCCAAAATATCCAAAAATTCTTATTTTTGTTAGAGTAAGCTGAAGATTCTATTGTCTTTAAAATTTGGTGGTTAAACAACCGCTGAGCCGAGTTACATACATACTTGGCCTCAAAAATTAACAAAATTTCAATGGTGGGAATAAGTGTCTGACCTCACTCTGTCTGTCTGCCGCGTCATTAGAGGTTGTCTGTCAATTAGTCGAAATAGTTTTGGCGTTATGATTTGCGCAAACCAGAAAACGGGCAAAAAGACTTTTTCTTTTGACCAAAAATGCACACCCAGAAGATCGATTTAATTTCTGGGAAGGATAGTCTGACGGTACTGCCGAAAAATATTCGTAGGAAGAGGAGTCAAATGATATATGATGTAACGGTTTTTGAGTTGCAACCATATTAAGTAGTTATTCCAAAAACTTAAGGTTTTCTTTAAAATTTCCATCGCATTTCCTTCATTTTTTTGCTAATCCCTCTTTCGAAATTTTTTTCCGGGCCTTTAGTCAGATCTGATTATTGTATATTTTTCACCCCCTCATAACCGCCACATATTTTAACATTCAGTCAAACATTGAAATAGTGCTGTAATAAAAATGGCTCGTGTGAAGGTCCATGAACTTCGGGCCAAGAAGAAGGAGGAGTTGATGAAGTTGTTGGACGAACAGAAGACGGAGTTGGCCAGTCTTAAGGTTCGATGGTCTCATGTTTACTTTATGTTCTTGTTTTTTTGTCTTTCAGGTGTCCAAGGTTACGAACGGTGCGGTGTCCAAACTCTCCAACATCAACGTGGTTCGCAAGAACATTGCGCGTATTCTCACCGTAGTAAACCAGGCGCAGAAGCTGAACTTGCAAAAGTTTTACAAGGTTTTTTCTTTATGCTTTCGCCAGTTAACTTGAAGGAAAATGCTTTGTATTTCAAATGATTTACACAAAGTTAGAAACGGTTGGGACAACATTTTTGGGCAAGGCAGGCCTTACCGATGGACATTTTTTGATTTTTGGCCGGGCAGGCTTTTCCGAGGGGCGAATATCGGACTTTCGCCCGAGTCGTTTGTTAGTTGGGCGTCCGTCCGAACTCTAGTACTCTGATTAGGATTTAATTTTAAGACTTCAATATTTATCACGGACTCGGCTAATATTGTTGCTTTTTGCCTTACAAATTGGATACTCACATACAAAAAAGATTTTCGATATTTAATTCCTATTTTGAAGAATCTGTAATTCTGGCATTGTTCTGTGACATTTCCCTTCAATTCAGTTTTCATCAACTCTAACTTGTTATTTCAGGGCAAAAAGTATCGCCCGCTCGACCTTCGCTACAAGAAAACGCGTGCGATGCGCCGAGCGCTGACCAAACACGAGAGTTCTTTGAAGACGCACAAACAGGTGAACTTACACTCATCAACGGTAGTACAAAACAAGCTTTTATTGCAAAATATTTTAAACGGTTTAGACGTTTTTGAGTGTTTAACATTTCAGAAGGTCAAAGAACGCCGCTGCCCGGTGCGCATCTACGCGCTCAAGGCTTAAGCGCATGTGTGAATCGACAATTGATGAGGAGTTTTAAAGTCTTTTGTGTTGTTATTGACTTTTGATGAGATAAATTTGTTCAACGAATCGTTAAATACGAAGTGGGCCATTATTCTTTTGCCCACGCTTGCACTTTTGTCCAGTTGTTCTTGCTAGTCAACTCCGAACCCTCGTCCAGTTTGACCCTACAAATCGCCGTGTCAACAATTGCTGTCCATGTCCAAACACAACTGGTCCCCCTCCAGGGCCGTGTATCTAGAAAAGAATTTCGGAGGGAGGGCAATCCTAAAGAATGGGGATCCCTACTTTATACTTTGTTATTTGAGCTAAAAATTTATATCCGGGGGGTTTCAGGTGTGCTGATCATGAATCTGACCTTAGATTTTGTCAAATCTTTGAGGTAATAGCCCTCGTTTTCAAAAAAACCTATTCTTTTGCAAAAACAAACAACCAAACGCGTTAATTTGGATTTTTAGATATCAGATTCGAATTCTACGCATCAGAAAACCTCGGAAACAACCTTTTTCAATATTCATTGTAAAATTTAGAAAATCGATTTTTTGAAAAATTCGAATTCGGGTCCGGGGTTCGAAATCGGGCAAAATGGAGGTCAGATTCGGATTTCTACGTCCCAGAACAGCCCTAAAAACTATTTTCTACGACTTTATAAAATGTTTTAATTTTTTGAAAAAAAATTTGGGATCCCCATTCTTAAGGATTGCCGGAGGGAGGAATTGCCCTCCAAAATCACCCGGGTCCTCGCTTGATTTCTCAAAAAAAACTTTTCAACTTGAAATGTTAAGAATTTTGATTTGGGCTTAATTTAGTTTTTTTGATAAACAATTCATTGCCGAGTTTTCTGTGCAAGAAATATTTGCACATCTAAAAACAATGCCTCACTACTGTATGTATGACTCGGTTTCGTTGTCACATTTTTCAGAAATGACAGAACGCCAGGCTTATTATTGCAAGAAATTAGTTCAAACATCCTTTTTTACTGTCCATAAAATGCTCTATACAATAAAACAATCACCCGTTTATGTATTCCATTCTCATCAAATGTACATCATGCGTTCCGCGTGAGAAGTCGCGGCTTCTTGATGTTGTCAATGTTCTTCATCAGCAGGTCGTGCAGCCTCGCATAATGGTCGCGCATTTCACTGATGCCCAATCTGAGGAGACAAGAAAATGTACGTGTACTGCTTCGAATTTTGAAAAATTGATAAACATGACTACAATTGAGACAACAAAATTGAGTTATACCAATTCATAATGTTTATCGAGCTTAATTGCCCATTTTTTCTTGAAATCTCAAAGGAATTTGGAACCAAATGGGATTGTGACAACCTGATGTTGATGAACGCTTTCTGAAATGCACATTTTTTATAACAACAAAAACAAAACAGCAACAAACCTTATCCGTGTCGAGCAATGCGCGCCTGAAAATGAATGAAATAATAAACTCACTCCCTAATTTTTTTTGTTGGTAAAAAAATTGCCCAGAAATTTTTTCTTTTCGCTTGGCCACAACAAAACCTGAAGCCTTCGACGTGCGGATGCCTTGCAATCTTTGCCTCAAATCGAGCCCTCGACGCGAAATATTTGCTCATCTGTGCACGAAATATTGCAATTAGTAAACAAATTGTGTGCGGCGATGGCATCCCCGCGACTGTGACTGACCTGGTCAAGGAAACCGGCCATACCCGCCTTGACGTTGCGAGTTTCGTTCAAGCACTCCTGAAATGTTTTGGGCGTCGAAAAATAATTTATTTTCCAATAAACGCTTTCTTTGCTCTTGGCTATTGGCAAGAATATGGCGAAAAAAAATTTAAAAGCCACTGAAATCACTTCTAAAACAACACGCGTTACCTGGACGGACACACCGAAACTGTTGCCGTCCTAAAATTTTTAAAAATTTTTGATAAATTTATAATGGTCAGACCTCAATTTTCGGTCTCAGGAGCTGAATCCAAGCTTTGACCCTGAAATGGCCAATTTGATCAATGTGTTTAGCAAAAGAAAGAAACAACTTGTTCACGTCTTCGATCGCCTCACCTAATTGTGAAAAAAGCAAAGTAAATAATGTCAAAAAGGGAAAAATTCTTACGAAGCAACGGACGAAGTTCATTGATCAGCTCGGCTGGCACTGAAAAACTAAAAAAGGACATTTTTTAGGTGTTTTTTTTTGTCTCGGATTTTGTCTTACTAGTACATATCGTTGACATCTGTTAACGCTGTGACCTCAACCAGACGATCGTACTGGTACTTGGGGCTTTTGAGCAGTTCGTTGAACTCGATGACTTTAGAGGGGAATCTGAATTCAAAAATAGGGAAATGATACACAAAAAGTTGAGCACTTTTCCTCAACAATTGCTTCAGCTTCCTGAAAAGGGATTTGATTATTGATACAAAAATGCATTTTCGGCATTACAGTACCTTAAGCAGCTCATTTTTGTATTCTTCGAACTGCAAAAAAGAAAAAATTTAAATAAAACCCCCCAAACAAAAAAAGGACCTTTTTGTTCGATGCTTTTTTGCCGGTGCTCATTTTTATAAATCCACGACCTTTTGATAATTACGAATGCTAAAGAATTAGAAAATCAGGAGGAAAATACTGAGAGAATCTGAAGATAACCAAATTCTGATAGCTTCAACACCGTAGCGCACTCCAAATTTAATTATATTTACAAAATAAATGACAAATTGTTAAGAGGGATTTGTCGACGGTCTCAAATGGTGTCCTTAAAACAGAATCTGGGAAGCCAATTTTCTTTCGATTTGGAGTTTGGAGCATTTTGAAAAAATTTGGTTTGAAAAATTTAAACGTTTTTGACTATAACTCATGAAAAAACGTATCAATCAAAAAATCTCGATCGTCCGGGCTCCCCATTCCGGTGAATGGCCCAATGCCAATCTGATCGGCATGGCCCATTTTTTAAATCAAATTCAAATTTTAAAAAAATCAAAGTAATTTTTAACGCAATATAAATGTTTATTTTCGGTAGAGCATTTTCCGTATTTATGGCATTATTGTAAAGAAATTTTGGGGAAAAATGCCGGGCGGACCAAAATGCTAAAACGCGAAATGATAAAAAACAAATCGCAAAAAGCGTATACATAAAACATGAAAATCCGGTCGCCCTTGTTACGTATGTATAAGGTAGTGTGTGAACATTTATTGATTGATTGCAACAAATCAGAACGGAGAGAGAGAAACGAGCGTAAAGAAAATAGTTCACAATTTTTTCATTTCCTTTACTCTTTTACACCCCATCGAAAAATAATGAGGAAAATTTCTTACATTATATAAGCGACACGACGCGCGTCTGATTCCGTGCGATTCGCTCGCCGGCGCCGTTTCCCGTCCCGTCACGGCTGATCGTACGTACAAATATGCAACTATGGCCCAACGCCCCATGTACGAGATGACACCTGCCTGAAAATGGCGACGTGGATGGTTGTTAAACGGTCGGAGTCGGCTTGAGCCACAAAATCGCGAAACTTTTTTATTTTGATCATTTGTTAATTGAAGTGATTGTTCTCTTAATTCGTTTTGGACACCTTTTTGTGCGATTTTTTAAAATTCGATGTAAATTCATTCCCCTTCCTTCTTTTTGATTTTAGGCAAAACATTTTATGCCGAATAGTAAAAAGGAGGCGAACTCGTCGCCAAGATGCTGTTGTGGCCTGGTCCAACTCAATCGTGTTGCAATTGCATTGGCCGTCTTTGAATTTGTCGTTTTCTCTTTGCAGGTGGGCCAAACATTTTTGACTTAGCATTAAAATTTTGATTTAAAAAACGCTTCTTCCACAGCTTATCTTCTACGTCATGGACTTGTGCAACAATGACGACGAATTTGTGCCCGAATCGGCCTGTTCCGACGCCGCCGCCGCCTCCGCAGTGCCAACCATTCTCACAATCATTTCACTGTGCTTGGCCATGACAGCTGCCGTTCTTTTGCTGTTGGGTGTTCTGTTCCGAGCGCCATATTTGCTCGTGCCACATTTGCTTATGCAGGTGTGTGGGGCATTTTTGGCCCGACAAAATGTCATTTAAAAATTATTTGTTTTTTTCAACAGGTTGCCTTAATGATCGCCTCAGTGGTGCTAATTGTACATTTGTGTTCCTGGTGGGTGGGTGGCATTAAAATTGACGTCAGTGTCACCGCTATTGAACATTCCGAGAATGGGTATCAGGGTAAGCAAATTTTTCAACAATTAATTATAAATAATATTATAATTCAACTGATTTTTTCAGGACTTCTCACTGCCAAAAACCGTCCGCCAATTACGGCCAAATTCACAATTGACGCATTGAGCACAATCGTTCTGTTTCTTATCATTTTGAATGGCCTGTTTTATGGCATTCAGGTGGGTGGGTAGTTGTGTTTTGATTTCGAATAATTATTAATATTAATATATTTAATTAAAAAGATTTGGCTTTTCCACGCCATCATCACTGTTTTTCGTGGACTGCTTGAACAGTCGAAGAAGGACATCGTACCGCCAAAGAACACTCTTCCCCCCAGCACGCTAACCCAATTTAAATTCAAAATGAGCGATTGTCCCGGACAAGCAATTCCTTATTTTGTTCCAGATGTAAACTTTGTTTACTTCTAATCTGTTGTTATGTATTTATTACAATATACGTGTACATTTATGTGATATAATATAAACTGATAGTTTAATGAATTTATTTATCGGGATAATAATAGACAAAAAAATTTTGTAAATTAAAAAAAAGATTTTATTTGGGCTTTTCGAATTATTATTTTTATTTTACTGTTTAATGAGGTCAGTTTATTTATTTATTTTAGCACCGATTTCCAAAACAATAAAATGATAAATGTGTGTAAAAAAGGAAAGAATTAGAAAATGTTCACAAATCCCAGCTGAAGAGATGATGTTTGATCAACATGTCCTGGACCCCATCCCTCAGCATCGTCCCATTAGCCCCGCTCATCTCCGTCGTCGTCGTCCTCCCGCTTTTCGTCCCCGCTTCTTTCTCAATGCAAAGTTTGGCCATCCCCGCTGCTGCACTCCGGGCCAATTCTTCTGCGCTGACCAGCTCCGAGTTGATGTCCAGGCTGAACGCAAACTGAGCGAGCAGTTTAAGTTCACAGCATATCTAAAAAATGAGTCAGAGAAAGGCAATGGGCTGAATTTGTGCGGACAAAATGACTAATCTGTTGTGCGGCGGGTGAACGAATGAAAGACCAGGAACGGAAGTGCCGTTGTCGCAGAACGTCTTGCCCATGATGAAAGCAGAAGATGTTGAACCACAAGTGAAGACACTTTTGTTAAGACGAAACGAAATGAGCACAAATAGAAGAAAACCCCCAAACTGGAGGGGGGCTTAGCATAGATTTCAGAGAGGGGGGGGGGTCGGAACATTTTTTCTAATTGGTTTCAATTTAAACGGGAAAGGCAATTCCTCCCCCATCTGATTTGGTAGACAAAATTATGCGAATCCAGAGGCGGTTTTAACGGGAACAAATGCCAAAAAAAGTCCGACATCCGGTTACATCCCTGCCGTGTACCACCTGCTCATTCAGTCCAAAGGCCACCAGCGAGCGCAATTTGGCATCTGCCGGAGCATTCGCAGCGGCGTGGGAGCGATGAATTGTGCGGACAGCCAAATGGAGCAATTCTTCGGGGCCCAACACGCGCACATCCTGGTCAAGACAGAACGTGTTGCACAGCGTCAGTTTGGAGTTGCCGCCGCCGACTCTGCCGCTGCCGCCCGCCGTTTTGCGGAAAGTGCCGCCGGCGCCGACGCCGCCATTGGCGGTTGGGATGACAGAGCGGGAGAGCGCCTCTTCAGCGGATGAGAAACAATTGAACGGGTTGAGTAAGCAATTGGCATGGTGACAGGAGACAAGACCAGGGTTGGTCCCGACCCCGACTTTCCCTCCCCCGAGGGGTCGGGGGGATTTAATAATCACTGACGCATTGTCCAGAAGCCATTGGCATACCGATAAACGTCCACGGATGCGTGGAGGAGGATGAAGCATTTGAGGGCCAAAGGCCGGCATGGCGGCCGGAACGAAGGCTGTGTGATGAGTAAAAATGATGGAATGAATTTGACATCAAATTGTTCAGCAGAGCTGGGTATGATGACTCCGCTCCAGCACCAAAGCCCCGGAGCCGAAGCTTTTGCTCCGTACCAAAGCCCGGAGCCGAAGCTTCCGCTCCGGAGACTGCTCCGTACCAAAACCCGAAGCCAAAGCTTCCGCTCCGTACCAAAGCCCGAAGCCAAAGCTTCCGCTCCGTACCAAAGCCCGAAGCCAAAGCTTCCGCTCCGTACCAAAGCGCGAAGCCAAAGCTTCCGCTCCGTACCAAAGCCCGGAGCTGAAGCTTCTGCTCCGTACCAAAAAGCTCGGAGCCAAAGCTGGGGGTGAACAACGGTGCTTGAAGCGCCCTAATTTGACCACAGCTCTGCTGATGCGCACCACTCACAACTCACCCATGACTGAGAATTTGGTGGAATGCGAAGGCCAGCGGGCCGCGGACGAGTTCAGCGATGCGGGCACAAACCACCTGTAGTGGTTTATGAGTATAAATGAGTCCGTAGATTTCGTGACCAATTAATTTGATTGTGTACCTCATCCCCGCGGGCGCAATAGTCCTTGCCCCTCTCGTCAAGCACCTTAATTAGCTCAACTTTAAATTGATTAATTAATAACAGCTCCAGAAGGTAAATTTACTTCTCACCTGGACAAACTTTGCCGGAAACCATCCTCTCCTGAAAATGTTTTTTTCCATTACTTGTCGTTCATCCCTTCAATGTTTTCCGAAATTTCGATCAATTAACCACACCCAAATTTCAGGCATGTAAATGCGGGAATTGATCCTACTAGACTTGGAAGAAATAGGGGGTGAAACCCCGACGTCGGGGGTTGAGAATTGCGGGGTTTTTAGGGGATGGGACTGTCGGGGTTTCAACCCAACTTGGAAGCACTGCCCCCCCCCCCCCCTCCCTCCCTGTCGTGGGTTCCAACTCTACTTGGAACAAGTACTGCTCCCCCCCCCCCCTCCCTCCCTGTCGTGGGTTCCAACTCTACTTGGAACAAGTACTGCTCCCCCCCCCCCCCCCCTCCCTCCCTTCGTGGGTTCCAACTCTACTTGGAACAAGTACTGCTCCCCCCTCCCCCTCCCTCCCTGTGTGGTTCCAACTCTACTTGGAACAAGTACTGCTCCCCCCCCCCCCTCCCTCCCTGTCGTGGTTCCAACTCTACTTGGAACAAGTACTGCTCCCCCCTCCCCCTCCCTCCCTGTCGTGGTCCAACTCTACTTGGAACAAGTACTGCTCCCCCCTCCCCCTCCCTCCCTGTCGTGGTTCAACTCTACTTGGAACAAGTACTGCTCCCCCCCCCTCCCTCCCTGTCGTGGGTTCCAACTTACTTGGAACAAGTACTGCTCCCCCCTCCCCTCCCTCCCTGTCGTGGTTCCAACTCTACTGGAACAAGTACTGCTCCCCCCCCCTCCCTCCCTGTCGTGGTTCCAACTCTACTTGGAACACTGCCCCCCCCCTCCCTCCCTGTCGTGGGTTCAAACTCTACTTGGAACAAGTACTGCCCCCCCCCCCTCAATGTCGGGGTTTCAACCCTACTTGGAAGCACTGCTCCCCCCCCCCCCCCCCCCTCCCACCTTCCGTCCAACTCCCCCAGCCAGCAATGTTCGTCCTTCTCCGACTCGATGACGATCAGATCGTTCTTGTGGAAGCCCAGGTCGTCCTCGTCCCGTTGTTCAAAGTCGGCGAGTGCCCTTCCCCGTTTCTGTCCCTCCCGGCGGGCCCGCAGGAACTGTTCGCATTCCCTTTGGCCGTCAAATCCGTTGGAATAATCCGCCTGGGTGAGCACCGACCGTCCACAGTGCCTCGCCTCCTGGCACTCAGCAAAATGGGCACAAACTGCCAAAATTTTGTGAATGATTAAAGACAAGGGATCGTACTGATAAGCATTTGATTCAAGGACAAATATTTTGATTCCAAGGACAAAACTACGAAATTTTATTAAACCTAAGGACACTCAAAATTTGATTTTCTCCAACTTAAAACACACTTTATTACTCACGCTAAATTCTCTCTCATTTTCAAAAACATTCTTGAAATTAGAGATCGGACCTACCAAGATTCTCGATCGAATTTTCGGTAAATCTCGACGAGATTTTTTCGAGATTCTCGATCGACGAATTTTTACCGAGATACTTTTTAAGAATGAGAGGATAGCTTTTCAAGGACTGTCCTTGTCGTTCAAGGAACGAGCCCTGCTGGAATAAGTGTTTTCAAAATTCCTTTCAAAATGGCACTTTGAAGGATGGCATTGCGCAGGTCCAACACCAACTCGGTTTGGCGAACATTCTTTGTCCGAAGGTCGTCGTTGTCATCTGCGCTCCCTTGGCGTTTCGTTTTGTTTTCAAATATTCTCCGGACGACGCTCTTCGACCGATGCAACTTGCGTTTGAGCGTCGTCTGCATGGGCAAATTCGCCTCCAACCCGTCGTCCGCCCTTCCGCCGTTGCCTCCCGCCGCCGATCGGACCTTCTCGATCAGTCCAATCTCGGCCATCAAAATGCCCTCAAAAAATTGGGGTAAAATATTTCATTCTGCTGACCGTAGAGAGACTCTCGACGTGTCTCGAGGTCAGCCAAAATGCCAATCCCACCGTAGAGACTCTCGAAGTCCCAAGGTCAGCCAAAATGCCAATCCCACCGTAAAGAGACTCTTGAAGTGTCCCGTGGTTAGCCCAAAATGCCAATGTCACCGCAGAGACTCTCGAAGTGTCCCGATGTTAGCCCAAAATGCCAATCCCACTGTAGAGACTCTCGAAGTGTCTCGAGGTTAGCCCAAAATGCCAATCCCACCGTAGAGACTTCGAAGTGTCCCGATGTTAGCCCAAAATTCCAATCCCCGCCGGCACTGATCAACCAACCAACCAACCTGATACTTTTTCCTGAGCTCAGTGATCAGATGATCAGTGACGGAATATTCAAAGGATTGTGCCATCTCCAACAAATGTTCGGGCCGTTCAATTGTCGATGGAATGCGTAAAATTTCACTGAGCAAATTGGCGGTGTTTGTCGTCGGCACAAAAGTGCCGCCGCCATTTGTTCGCTGCTCCTGCTGAAGTTTGCCTTCGCCCAGCTTCAAAATGGCCAAAATGACGCGGAATATGGTGACAGAGCCAAAAATGAACAGATGATCCCACACACGGAGAAGAAGCCGTGGAGAGAAGGCGGAAGCCAGCATAGTGATAAGCCTTGAATTTTTGTTGAGTAATTAATTAATTAATTAGCATAATTAGCAATCGATTAGTTTTTGAAATTAAAAGAAGCTGCTGGACCAATTGACAAAGATGCGCGTTGTGTCCACTTTGCTGCACTGTTCCAACATTTGCATCGCCTCCGGCATGTGCACCTGCAGCAACAGAACAACAACAAAAATTAGTACCACCAAAATTCAAATTTCGGGCGATTATTTCGATTTAATCAATCGATTTTTTTGCCTGGATCAGATGGCGCAGAACGCGTTCGTCAGCACGGACGCCGAGCAGTGACGGCGAATAAAAGGAGGCGGGCAACAAATCTTCGATCAGTGAGCACATCAACTGCAGAAATGCCAATAAAAAAATTTGTATTTGTCCCTCCCGGGGCTTTATTTACCCAAAAAACATTCTCCTCACAACAGACCAGCAACATCGAAGCCACAA
The DNA here is from genome assembly GCA_018350325.1 of Globodera rostochiensis. Lineage (NCBI taxonomy): Eukaryota > Metazoa > Nematoda > Chromadorea > Rhabditida > Heteroderidae > Globodera > Globodera rostochiensis. The sequence continues at coordinate 2,801,428 of JAEVLN010000003.1, read as the reverse complement.
CCAAGCTCATGCCGTGGCAATAGCCCAGTTCAGGGAACAGAAATGCCACGGCACGGAGCACCCGACGGAGGGGCGCGATGCCCAACGAACGGAGTCGGCCAAAGGCGGAATGGGTGGGCAGCGAGTGCAGCAAATCCCTTAATGTTTTGGCATTCCAAATCAGGCACAATGAACAAAAAAAACTGCAAAAAAATTAGCATGGTCCGAACTTTGGTGGATACCCCGACCCCAAAAACCCAGATCCCCGACGATTTTGGACGAATCCCTAGAAATCCATAATTTCTGCTTCGGGAAATTGGTCGCGAATCGCAAGATGAATGCTCTGTTCAAAATCCACACTTATGGAATGGGGGTTAAACTGCGGCCAAACGTCCTCCTTGATTATCCGAAAGAGTTTTGCGTATGTGTTAGCTCCTTTGATTAGGAAGCAAGCAGAAGAGCACCGGGAAAACAAATGTACCACGCCGAGCAAGGATGACGAAGATTTGTTCAAATCGGTATTTTTTTTATTTTTGGCCACACATTTTTCGTCAATTTTTTACGAGTAAGGTTGCCTTCATTTTTATTTGTTGGATTGGTAAAGTGTATAAGAATAAGTATTATCGGCGAGTTGACCGTCGGCGAGTCGGCGTCGGCGAGTCGACCAGCGGCGAGTCGGCGTCGGCGAGTTGACTGTCGGCGAGTCGGCGTCGGCGAGTCGACCATCGGCGAGTCGGCGTCGGCGAGTTGACATGTACCCCAATACTCGACCCCGACAATTTGTAATTCCCCGATCCTCGACCTTTCAATCCCGGCAACCCTCGACTTTTCCTCCCCGAACGCCGGGGTGCCCAACCTTTGTCCAAACTTGCAATGCCTCTCCCCGCCCAACTCACGCACTTCTCAATCTGAACGTCCACCCCCGGCACACTTTCCGTCCCGCACTTTCGAACAATTTTTGCGTAGTCATACGGAGCTTAAAAAGTTGAAATCATTGAATATTATATACATACATAAATGATCGATCATTGACCAAGATTTCAAAATAAAATTACATTTTTTTCGTTTGTCCACAGCGCTGCAAAAGCGTGGCCACAGAAACGGCCTCAACGAGTGCGGAATGCCGCCTTCGTGCACCAACGAAAGGAACTTCGGCGCGTGCCGTACTCTCTGCACGTCCACTTTGGCCCAGCACAGCTCGTCCTCCACTTGCTGCGCGTGCGCACTTTCGATCATCGCCAACCAACGCATTCTTGCCGAAATAAGCAGCAATCAAACAGAGAAAAAGAAAGTATTGTAAATGTGCCCGCTGTTTGCTCAAGGCATCAGAGATTGTAGAGTCCGGACTTGCGCGGACAGATCAAGATTTTTATCAAAAAATCTCGATCGTCCGGGTTCTACCAGAGCCCATTCCGGTGAATGGCCCAATGCCAGGACTCTGATTGGTATGGCCCAATGCCAAGACTCTGATCGGCATGGTCCATGCCAAGACTCTGATCGGCATGGTCCAATGCCAGGACTCTGATCGGCACATCCATTCACCGCTACCTGTGCGAAGAGCTCTCCAGCGGCGGCTTCTCCAGCGTTGGGTCCTTGTGCGCGTCCGCCGACTCTTCGGGCAGACGAAATCCAAATTCGTCGAACCTTTTTTACAACACATTTATTCATTGCTAATTTTGTTGTAAATATTTTCTTCGAGGCGCCGCAATTCTGAGAGGCTTTTCCGTTAATGGCACAAACAAAGTTTTGGCTTGGGGACGTACAGTTCCGATGGCTCTTCAAAGTAACGGGGCACCAATTGCCGATGGACCGCTGAGAAGGGCCGTCCCCCGAGGGGGAAAATGCTGTTGATGATCTCCAAAGCGTCCTCCGCCTTCGCCCCTCGGGCGCCCCCCGCCTGTTCTTCTCCAAAATCGGCCGACTCATCATCTTCAGCTTCGTCCGCTCTGTCCAAATTGGCGGGCGAAATGCCTTTACTGGAGATTTTAAAACAGTCGCCCAATTCCCTAAAACGACCTTTTTGATATTTGGCCATTTCTGCCGAACTGCTTCAATTTGATGGAAGGGAATTATAAACGTTTGAAAATTACGCCGGCGGCGGGGAGAGGAGAGTGAAGAATGTGGCACTCAACGCCCTAAGGCATTATCGACTCGCATCGCCGCCGGGGAGGGCAGAGAAACAACGGCGGAACAGAGAAAGAATGGACAAAAGCAAAGTTCGGTTAGTCTGACGGTTCGTAAAATAAGAAGAAAAAAGATTATTAAAATCAAATTCAAATTAAAAAAAAATCAAATATGTAGTAATGTTTATTTTCGGTAGAGCATTTTCCGTATTTATGGCATTTTTGTAAAGAAATTTTGGGGAAAAATGCCGGGCGGACCAAAATGCTAAAACGCAAAATGATAAAAAACAAATGCCAAAAACGTGTAAAAACATGAAAATCCGGCCGCCCTTGTTATAAAAGGTGGTGTGTGAACATTTATTGATTTATTGCAACAAATCAGAACGGAGAGAGAGAAACGAGCGTAAAAGAAAATAGTTAACAATTTTTTTCTTTTCCTTTACTCTTTTACACCCCATCGAAAAATAATGAGGAAAATATCCTTACATTATATAAGAACACGACGCGCGTCTGACTCCGTGCGATTCGCTCGCCGGCGCCGTTTCCCGTCCCGTCAGACTAAGGCTGTCGGTTTCTTCAAGTAATTTTCGGTTTCATACCGAACCGAAAACCGAACCGAAACTTTCTGTTTGAAACCGAACCGAATCGAAACCGAACCGAATTCGGTTTCAAACCGACAGCCTTAGTCACGACTGATTGTTGGCATTGGATCTGGCACTCCAGAACAATCGCCTGCCTGGAAATGGCAATGGCAAAAACGTGGATGGTTGTTAAACGGTCGGAGTTGGCTTGAGCCACAAAATCGCGTTCCTTTTTTATTTGTTCCTTTTTTATTTTCGTAGCCATTTCAACTCCATTCATTCCGTGCTTCTGTTTATTTATTAACTATTTTTGTTTAATGGCATATGAAAAAGGGCAACATTTCAAATTGTCCAACGATTGCTAAATAAATATATTTTCTATCTAAAAAATAATTATCTCTTTTTTCTTCTTCTTCTTCAAAAAAAATGCTCAGAAAAGTCCGTGGATGACTTCCGTGTCGGGGTCAATGTCCATGTCGAAGAAGCATGGCCGGGTGGGCAAGCCGGGCATTAGCATTATTTCGCCGACCAGCGGATAGATGAAGCCGGCACCGACAGCGACGCGAATGTCACGAATTGGCAGAATAAAATCTGCACATTTTGTGGGGATGAATCAAAAACATTTAATGAATGAATGGCCGGCCGTTGCAAGCGGTCGAGGGGGTCAGTTTGGACGCCGACGTGTTTAAAACGTTCAACTTTTTTGTTTACATATTTGATAAATAATCTTGATATCACTCAAAAGCATTATGTCTGTAGATGCTATAATAGCTAGTCGATTAGACTTAAACAAAAAAGGTTATAACTCAGCGCGCCAAAATGGCACAAAAAATGGCAATTTTCATATAAGCCACCTCTATAACTCTTTGGAAAAAAGACGAATCAATAAGCTTTTGCTTGATCAAAGATTCAAAAAACGGAGAGCTTCTGAATGATACCAATTTTGTTTGATTGCCTTTCCTAATGACTAAGATATGACTGATCGGGCCAAAACGATCGGACCCGGCCCCACCCACCGGTTGGCGCCCCTTTTTTGGACGCGTCGTGGGACAGCGACAAATGCGTTTTGGCCATGCAAATTGGGAGGCCGGCGAAGCCTTGCCGCGTGAATTGGGTCATTTTGCGCTTTGCCTCCTCCGAAAGTTCAATGTCCGAGGCGCCGTAAATTTTGGTGGCGATAATGCGACATTTCTCCTCGATGGACTCGTTCAACGGGTAGAGCAATCTGTCCGGGGGAAGGGTGGCAACGGACTCTCTCCCCCCAGCAGGGGTGGGCATGATCCCCCCCCCCCAAAGTGGCACCCCGGGGGTGGACGTGATCCCCAACCCCCAGGGGTGGAATCACGGATCACGCTAAACACGGCCTTTTTGAGGGCCCGTGATCACGAATTTTTGATCACGTCCACCCCTAATCCCCCCTCCCCCACCTCCCCCCGCCCGCGCATTTTGCACCCACCTAAACGACGGCTTCCGCTCGCACGCTCTGACCAACGTTTCGGCCAATTTGACGGCGCCTTTGCCCCCGTGGGCCCAATGATCGGACACTTCCGCTTCTGCACCAAATTGCCGCACTTTGTCCGCCACAAGTGCCAATTCCGCCGGTGAATCGGTGTTAAATTTGTTCACACAAATGACAACCGGAACTCCGAACATTTGCGCATTTTCAATCTGTGATCCAACAATTAAACATCTGTAAGAATCACACCATTAAAACAATGATTTTATTAAGCTGAACCGGGGATTTTTTCACCCCCCGGGGGGGGGGGGGGGAAAACGGGCCAACTCCCTCTGAGGAACGTTTAACAGCTCATAACTTTTTTCAAGACACCGCCCAACCGTTATACTCCCGAGACCGGCCAACCCGAGTCTCTCTCTCTCTCCCCGAATGCAGGGCCATAAGCACCGTTAATTCTTCCCAAGAAAAGTTTATGTGAATTGCCCGTAGTCCCCCACCTGCTTTCGAAGATTTGAGTCACATCCCTTCTGAACCAACTCCAAATTGGCATTTGAATACTCCAAGGGCAACGGATTTCCTAAATTTCATTCATTTCAGTGCCGTTCATAAAAATGGGGGAAAAAACGGACCCGGCACAACGGGCGGGCCGCCCCCGTGCATTTTCAGTGCCCGGACAGTCACTCTAAAAGGGGGGGGGGAAATGTGTTCAAAGACTAAACAACGCCACGGACACAATGACAACGGCATTTGGTTGAAGGCCACTGGCACGGCACTGAAAGGACGGACACATAAAGCAAGAAAATAAATAAAATAATGTGCGCGTGCCGACTTTAATGTTGAAGAACTTCTCCATGCCGATGTCGGCCCCGAAACCGGCTTCGGTGATCACAAAGCCATGTTGGCCAACCAATTTGAGTGCCACTTGATCAGCAAGGATGGAACTGTTGCCTGTGTTGCAAAACAAAACAAATTTTGAAGCAAATTTAGGCAATAAAAATCGGTCCATTTTTTCGTGATTGATCAACCTCTTTGTGTGTTTCAGGATCAGTTCAATTAATAAGCGAAAAAAGATCCTCAAACTAGAGCAAGGACCGATCGAGATTCTCGATCAAAATCTCGGTAAATATCGACGAGATTTTTTGGGGATTCTCGATCAAAATCTCGACCGATAAAATTTATCGAGATTTTTGAGATTTTTCGAGATTCTTGATCGAAATCTCGATCGGTCCTCAATTCCTTGCTCTACCCCCAAACTCTCTGCTCACCGTGCGCAATGTTGGCAAATGGGCCCGAATGAACCTATGGAGTAGCGCCAATGTAAAATATGACAACAAACGAACACATTTACATGAACGTGTTGAACCAACCGCCGGGGGGTTTAACCGTGGCCGGGAGCAGAAATACGATCACTTTTTTTTCGCGAACACCGGTACGACGACATTCCCGGCCCGGTTGATTCAACGAATTTAAATGAATAAAACAAACGTACAAACACAGGCGTCCCCTCCAGCGTCTAAAAGGCGGTTGATGATTGTGAGAGACAATCGGCTTGTCTCGCCTCGGGGGTCACCCACCCAAATTAACCCACCTGCATCAGATTGGGCTTCACCGTGTCCTTCATCAACACCGCCAATGCGCCCGCAACGCAAAGGTCGTCCGCGGTCACCGGGTTGCCCTGCCGGTCGTTGGCCACCACAATTTTGCCGATTCGTTCACGCAAATCCGCCAGTCCCGTGCACAGCGCGAGAATGGCCATTAACTGAACGCGCGGGAAATGGTCCCCCAAAAAATCTTTTCCGATTCACCAAATTTGCTGCTTTGGTTCACAGACACTTTTTAATTGCCGCGGATTTTAAACGAAAACGGCGGATCATCAAAAATTATTATTGTCCTCTCGGGGGCAAAAGAGTAAATTTGTTGTTTGAAAAAGTAATGAATGAATCACTTCCGATGAGACGGCGATGGCAAATTCAGTGATCCGTTTGTGCTTTTGTTCCTGCGGTCCGTGTCCAATTTCAACCCGTCGCAACATTCGATCGTTCAAATCGACCACCCGACCCCAACAGATTTGATCACGGTCAATGTTCAGTCGGGCAAAGCGTCCACGTTGCTCTGCACTCAGCTGTTCCCCGTCCTCAACCGCCGGAAGCCCCAAACGTTGAAGGCGTCGCTTTTGTGGCTCGCAGAGGGGACGCTTTCCTACAATTATACTTATTATCCAATAATTAGAGGGTTTGAGAGAAAGTCGCACATGTTGTGTAGGTTTTTCCCCCAGATTTCCTAACCCCGCGGGGGATAATGCCGCAAATCGCGCGGGTTCGTGCAAAACCCGCGGGGGATCCACTTAATAGTAGTTGCCAAAGGCTAACGAGCAGAAGTGTGGCCATTACACCTATTAGTCCAGCTAATGGGCATTCTAATTACCAGATCTCTTGTCGAGTTTTTCGACTTATGTATATCGTCATTTGAGAATTGACGATCGAGATTTAACTCAAAAAACTCGACTCGACCGTCCATATCAGCACCCACCGTCTTTGTTTTTAGGCGCCAATCGGTTGAACAACGCCTCGTCCGACGGTGTGGCCTCGTGAAGCCTAAAAAGCCAAAACGCCCCCCTCAAATTTAATGCCATAAAATCTCTCTCCGCACATTCGCGCATCCAACGCGGCGGCCATCAAATTGTGAGCGGCCGAAATGGCGTGAATGTCGCCGGTGAGGTGCAAGTTGAACTCCTCCATTGGAATCACCTGAAACCAAAATGGCCTCAAAGTTGAATTGAACGGCAAAAATGAAACAATTAATGAACTCGGGAGCAAAAATCGAAAGCCAGCTTCGCGACACTAAACCCAACCAAGCGAGCTGCCATCGCAAAGCCACCAAAAAGGTGGTAAATAGCACACACCCAAACATGACAAAATGTCAATCCTGAACCCAAGGGAAGTGAAAGCAAAGAACTAGAGACCGGGTTTGAAAAAAGCCGGATCAGGATTTGGAAATGATCAAGATTTGGAAATGATCAAGATTTGAAAATGATCAGGATCAGGATTTGGAAATGATCAGGATCAGGATTTGGAAATGATCAGGATCAGGCTTTATCAGGATCCAGATACGCGTTGAACACCTTGCCCCACCTGTGAATAGCCGCCTCCCGCCGCGCCGCCTTTGATGCCAAAGGTCGGGCCCTGGGACGGTTGACGAACGCATGCGAAAGTGTTACGACCCAAATGGGCGCACAAACTTTGCGCGCTGAAAAAACAAAAAATGTGCAAAAACAGAACACCACCAAATGGACGTACAGTCCGATGGCCGTGGTGGATTTGCCTTCGCCCAACGGCGTCGGATTGATGCCCGCCACAACAATATACCTTCAAACAGAAACATAATTGGGCTTCCAACGACAATTAATTGCCCCCACTTTCCCTCCGGGCGTCCCTTCAGGCGCTTCAGCACTCCCAACGACACTTTGGCTTTGCTGTGCCCGTACAGCTCCAGCTCCGTTTGGGATATTCCAATTTCGGCCGCCAGTCTGCTGATCGGCTTCGGCTTTTGTGATCGGGATATGTCAATGTCGGCAGGGACGGGCTGAAAAAGGTGTTTTTGGGGCACTAAACGGAGCAAAAATGGGGGGGGGGAAAGGGCACAAACAGAAGCAGGACAAATGTTCAGCGGGTACAGCTTCCACTCGTCCAAATTGCTCGTCACTGTCCCATCCTTGCCAAGCTGACCCTGTGAACGAATTGAGAGCAAAATGGTGGCAATGTTTTGACCAAATCCCAGCCAAAAAGTTAGGTACATTCAATTTCAGGTTCACTGCCTGGTGGAAAGTGTTCAGGACGAGCATTGCCACGGTCATTGGCCCAACGCCTCCCGGCACCGGAGTCAAATAGCCGGCCACCGCCTTTGCCTCCTCAAAATTCACATCGCCGTACAGATGCCGTTTGCCGTCTTCCGATTTGTCCACCGTAATTCCACTTGAAAAACGGATGGTATCGAGTAATTGCGTCAATTACAGTATCCCGATTTTCAATCTCTCATGCTTTCTAGCTACAGTATGAACTAGTGATGCACGAGACTCAACATTTATCGATACTCGAGACTCAAACCCGAGCCCAATATGTACTTTACCTCGAGATTCGAGCCCGAGACCCAAAAACTCGAGACTTTTCTCGAGTCGAGACTCGATATCGAGACTCTCGTGCATCACTAGTATGCACGTTCTTTTTTGAGTGGGCTCGGTCTCGAGTATCGGGAACACTTTAATGGGTTTAAGAGACTACTACTAGCGCCCGAACAGCACCAGTCAATGACGACGGCACCGGGTTTGATCCAATCGCCGCGCACCAGTCCCCGTTGGCCTACGGCAACGATCAAAATGTCCGCTTCGCGACAATGTTCAGCCAAATGTGCCGTTTGCGAGTGGCAGATGGTCACCGTGGCATTGTGCCTGACATGGCACAACAATACCCAAAATGGTAATGCTTTTTTGTTTGTGTTGGTGCCCCAACCGCATGAAAAGTGCCGCCGTCGGACTGCCGACAATTTGCGAACGGCCCAACACGACCACACGCTTGCCCCGGGGGAAGTCCTCTTGGCCAGTTGCCATCTGGACCAAATTGAGGCATGCCAACGCAGTGCATGGCACCGAACATCGGTCCAACTCGCCCCTGGCCAATTTTCCGGCATTTATCCGGTTCAGCCCGTCCACATCCTTTTCAGGACAAATTCGGTCAAGCAGCGCATCCGTGTCGATGGCATTTACGCAATCCAACGGCAACTGAACATCAATGAAAAGCATTTGATGACCGCACGCCTTCCGTACTTGGACAATAATTCCATCGATTTTGGCGTCCATGTTCAATGACTCCACCAAATTCACCAAATCGCCCTCATTGCTTTCGTTGCTCAGCTTGAACAGCTTCACCTCCATGCCGACTTGCTTTGCCCGTTCCATTTTCTTGCTAATATAGCAGGAAGAGTCGCTCCGATTTCCGACCTTTAAATGAAACATATACCTAAACTTTATGTTCGCGGTTTTCGGCATTCGGTATCGGAAATTTCGGCAAAATACCGATTACCAAAAATAACGAAATCCCAAAAATTTGCCATCACCGGACCTGCACAATTGCCAAGCCCACAGTGAAGTCGCGATATGCCTCCTGTGTTCGGCGTATTCCGTGTGCCACTTTGTCCAAAAATTGTCGCGCAATTTCATTGCCGTCGATTAATTTGACCATTTTTTAAATTTTTATTATTATTATTAATAATATTTGTTTATCTGCGCATAGCGGCATCAACAGATTACAAAAAACAGCACAACAAAAATATTTTGAGAATTAACTTTATTTACGAATGATGCGATGGACGATGTGATGGATGAGATGATGCCCTTCTGAGATAAGCCCCTCCCCCCGGGGGTTTTTGTTGTAACAATTCTCACCATTCGTTTATTTACCCCCAATGGATGTGGTGACCTTTTTACTATTTTTGTAAAAGTGAAAATCAATCAATCGGCGGGTGGGACAAATTGAACAAATAATATTTCTTCTACAAAAATTGGTTGTGAATGGTTTTTGAGTTTTTGTGTGACACAAAAAAGGGGGGGGGGGAGGGACAACGAATCGAATTGCAAAGAGATAGAGAGAGAAAGGCCCATCAATGGCTGATCAAAGAGCGTTATCGAAAACTCAAAACTTCTCATCAGAAGCGATTGATCCTTTTTTTTATCAAAAGCAATTCGTACCTTTATACGAAAGACAAAAAAAAAAATTGTTCGGATTTTCCAAAAAATGTTTGTTTTCGGACGAATGCGATTGAGTTAAACTATGTAGGGACAAAAAAAGAAGCATCATTGGACCTTTGAGCAGACACCGAATCCCTGCTAAAATGGGTTCGAGCCTATCATAATTTGGTAATACATAATGTGCAGAGATGGTGGGTGCCCCCAATTTTTCAAAAAAATCAAAATTGTTTCAAAGTCGAGAAAGTGGTGTCCCTGGGGGGGGGGGGGGGGTTTCGGGGGGGGGGGGGGGCGTAGAATGCAAATCTGAGCTTGTTTCGATCACTTCCGAACCCCGGGACCGATTTCAAACTTTTTCAAAATTCAATTTAATGCTCAAAAATGATGGAAATGCACGAAAAAAGCCATTCTTCCATTCGTTCGCTCCACCAGCAGGTGCAAAATAGCTGCTAGACATTGTCCATCGAATCTGTTCCGTTTGGCCGCCGTTTGTTTGACAGCCGTGGACGGGCAGGCGTTCGTTCTTTTGTCCCCGCGGGCGAATTCGTTGTTTTTCTCATCGGTTGTCAGCAAAATTAGTCCATTTTCCGTTCATTCCCTTTCTTTTTCCTTCCAAAATGGCGATCGAACAGTTCCGAAACTTTAAACCTTCCAAATTTCTACGCCCTTTTATCGACCCCAACCCCCCACCCCCCGCCCGAATCCCCCACAGCCAAAACTTGCGAGTCCCCTCAACGTCTTAGGCTAAGCCTAAGTTAGGCTTAGGCCTAGGCCTAAGCCTAACGAACCCACCCCTGAGGGATAAGTAGCCCACAAAATTCTCTACAAAAGCAAAAAAAAAGCGCTAAACCCTGCGACTTTTCTCCGATGAGCTCGGGAGGATGCACAACACGCCACCGATCGTCCATTGGAGGTAGTAAATCCCGTATTCAGAGAAGTAATTAAATGTGCGATAATCATTAAATTAATTTTAAGCCTTTTCCAATATTTAAGTAAATAAAAACGGTCATCTCAAGCGAAGGTTTTACAATCAACAATTATTGTGCCTACAGTACCCAAATATTCGTTCAATTTTTGTATTTTTATAATATGTTGGCGAAGTGTTCGTCAGCTGACTTTCTGTTCTTTTCTTTTTCCCTTTTACATTTTCAACGAACAAAACGATGTTTTATTTTTTATCAGAGCCAGAGAGAGCATGTGCTTTAATTGTCATACAAAATTTAGAAATCAAAAACTTTTTGTCGAGAAGGAAGTTTTCTCGGTAATATTTCGGTTTGTTGAAAATTCTTTTTTTTTTTCAAAGTTGATAAAAGGGGGTGGTATTCCGGGGCGTGGAATCCGAATCTGACCTCTTCTATTTCGGCCTCTTTCGAACCCCGGAATGATTTTGAGGCCAAAATTAATTTTTGAAAATTTTGGGTTTTTGAAGAATTGTTCGAATTTGGGTTCGGCGTTCGAAGTAGGTAGGATCGAAGGTCAGATTCGGATTCTTCGCCCGGGAATACCCCCTAGAAAACACCTTTTATCAATTTAGAAACAAAAAAATAATTGTTTTCAAAAATGAGGGCGCAACAAACCGAAACTATTACCATTTTCTCTTTTAGTATAATTTGTTAAATTAACTTTTTAACTGCCGACATTTTAGTACAAAGTTTGTCACTTATTATTCTACATATTAATCCCCATTCTTTGATGAATTTTTCTGTGTTTACAAAACAGATATGCCGCTTTTTGATCCAAAGGTTTGTATACATTTGGCTCATTTTTTAAAAGGTTTACCGGTATGGGCTCTGTGTTCTGTTCTGATTTTCTGGTCATTTTTGGTCGCCAGAATTCTGATTTTTATGGGTTTTAAAAAAGCGACCAGAGCACATTCTTTCCTGCTTCCGGACCAGACACTGATTTTTACGCTCCGGTGTTATGTAAAAAATCAGGAATTTTGACTTGGTCAGGGTCTGATAGAGCTGAGAAAATCCGGCTACCCGTGAATGGCTTTTCAAAATTCCGTGCTCTAGAATTAAATAAAAGTTTTTGACATAATTAAACATAAAATGAAAATGCTTTAAAATTTAAACCACCGCTTTTTGGGTTGATTTAAATCGTTTCCAGGATCTATCTATAGGACAAACATAATCCAAAATAATTTAGGTATATGGGCCAATATTTGATGACGAAGCTGACTTCGGATCAGCTGGAATTGCATTTGGCGGACGGAACCGCCAGTGTTCAGGGAGTAATGCTTAATTCCGAGTTCATCAACGAAACGCTGGAGGCTTCGGGTCGTATTTTTGCGCTTCTTCGATTTTTTCCCCTCGGTTATTTTACATTTTTCAGGCGTTCGGATGCTTTCGTTGAAGGACGGATATGTTGAAGAATTGACCGTTGGTGTGCCGTGGAAACGGCTTTTGCTCGACTCAACCATTGTCAAAAGTATTTTGGGGTTGGATGTTCACATCCCGGATAAGGCGGAGACAAAAATTTTTAGAAATTCTGATCCCAAAAAGTTCATCAACTTGTTTTGGCAGTAGGTCGGACTCCGTCATTTACATACTGTTTATCCACAAAAACGACATTTTGGTTGTTAATTTTAGCTTTTTGCTACTCTTTTTTCAAAAATTTGACGGATTGGTTAAAGTATTTTGGATTGAGTAGATCGGGAGTTTGGGGAAAATCGGGAACGGGATTGAAAAAGCCGGGATAATCCCTTCCCCCGATCCTAATTTTGTACATCTCGGGATCCCCAACCTCTTGACGCTGACTGCGCGAGTGCATGGACCACCGTTTGTTGCAATTTTAGTACGCGGACTTCAACTCACTTTGACGCCTCTGGAAGAAATAAACATGGCCAACACGCAGGATCTCAGTGAGCGCAAATTGCATAATTTTTTGGAGTTTCACTTCTTCGCGTTCAGTGACTTCCTTTGTCGGGTCCATCGCGTCCAGCATGGAGTTGGCCAAAAGTGTGATTGTGGACGAACAGTTGGCCAACGGAGCGAACAACATGGGCATTGAGCAGTGCGCGAGTCTGATCGATCAAATCATCGCGCGCATCAAAGTCCAATTTGAGAATGTGACCATCCGGCTGGAGGCGTACTCGGAACTTTGCACCGGAGTTGAGATCCAAATTGACAGGTGTGGCTGTTTAAATTGATCCGCAACAGAGTTATTCGGTTTTTTGATTGTGCCTTGAATGGACCAAAAATAACCCAGAAACAAAATTCAGGATGGAATTCTTGGACGAGCAATTGGAGGAGCAACTACGGAATGCATCAACAAATGCCATAACTGAACAGCCCGACGGGTTATACACGGTCTTTTATTTATTAACTTTTTGTTATGGCATTTTAATGTTTTGCATTTTTAGGTGACGGACCTCAACAAACTTTTGCACGTCCATGGCGTTCGATTGTACACGGACATTTGGTCGCCTATTCGTGAAAATGTGAGACAACAAAATGGTTTAATTACCAACATTTGGATTGTACAGAGAATGTGCACCTCCCGGACGAGTGATGCAACGGAATCGGATGGGGCAGCCGACATGGCCGGCTCGTCGATGAACTACCAGTCCTGCTACTCGCACTTCAGCTCACGCTCCAATTCAAACACATTCACGCTGCAAAAGTCACAGGACACGTTGGTGTTTTTTTTTTTTTGCTTTAAAATTGCCATGAATTTTTTTGAAGCAACGGATTTGGGGAGTATTTGTTTCTCGGTTTAAAAGAAAGTCGTTCTTAATTAAACCAAAAATTTTGTACAAAATAATAAACCTCCCAAAATGTCATTTAGTGACATTTTTCAGGTATAATTTTGTACTTTTAGTATTCCGCCCAATCCGACGCTTTTTGCACAATTGTTTGACGAAAAGCACACACTGCGGATTCGGGTGAAGAACAATTCGGCACTTTCTTATGCCGAAAATGCCTTCTACAACAAACGGGTCGATGTCGACCTGTTTTTTCGTGGTCCGATGTTTTTGCTGCTTACGCCCAGTCAAATTGAGCTGCTGAAGAACCTTTTCTCGTTGCTTGCCCCAAAGGTGGGAGGAAACAATGCCAAAGGGGCCGACGGATTTGCTCCAAGTGCCGGCGGCGGTGTTCCAATGGGACCTCAACAATATGCGAAATTGATTGAACAAATGCAGCAAGGCGTGCATGCTGAAAAGCAAGCAACTTTTGGACTTAGTCCAGGCTCATGGAGCGGATCCGACCGTTTTTACGACCTCACCGAACTCTTCGAAGTGGGGAATAAGCAACGGAAGGGAGGAGCAGGAGGACACTGTGTGCATGAGCAGCATCCTGGCAGAATAATGGAAGGTGTGGAGTTGGACCCGAATCAAGCAGTTCAGTCGGAAAGGTACCGGTCGAACTCGTTGGACAGTCAAAAAGGCATGGGGCACAGCAACCGACAGAGCAGTGAGTTTTTGTTCATAAATAATGCTAATTTGTTTTTGTTTGAATACAGGCGCGTCCATTGCAACGCTTGTCGAGCGTCGTCCCGACATTTTCTCCATTTCTGTTCGAGCTCCGGCATTGGTCGCCGTCATAACGCACGACGACCCGCTGAGTGCTGAGGCTTTTGAGACGGAAGCACACGACGGGGGGGCGTCGCCGTTAGCCGTCGCGTCCGTTGTCCAGGCGATGAATGAGCGTGCCGAGAAATTTTTTGCCGCTGCACAACGCATTAAAATTGCCAAACGGCGGTTGGAGGAGCAGAGGGAGCAGTTTGCCGAGCTGTACGACGGTGATTGCTTGCGGTTCGCTTTTTTTTTATTATTTTAATCATTTTGGAACGCTAATTCTTCATTTTTAAAGAGAGTAAAGTCACGAAGAATTTAGACTTGTGGCCAACGACTTTTTTACTTCGCTCGTTTTCACAACTGATTCGCAGAAAATTTCGTTTGAAGCAAAGGGCCATTTGAAGGAGTGCGACTTCATCGAGTGTCTGCAACAGAATGAGGTTTGTGTGCTTGTTTGATGAATGAATGAATAGCTTTTGTCATTTTCATTAGGTTTTGTGAATTTATGTCGCTAAAACGTCAGACAAAATTTGATTTATTTTATTTTATTTTTTGAACGTTTAGGAACCCGCTTTGTTTGTCGACATTTTGAACATTGCGGGGCCGGACGATCGAAGGAATGCGCTCAAAAATGACATTTTTACCTTTCAAATCACCAATACGCAAGAAAAGCAAAATGTGAGTTGGATTGTGCAGCGTCGCAATGGAACCAGTGTTTTTTCTTCTTGTAGGATTTCAAGATTAACGTCAGCATGGAGCAGTGCAAAAGCGACGTGGATTTCAGTTTGATTGATCGCATTAGCAATTTGCTCGCCGTCCAACCGTTTTTCTCCAAAAACAAAGCGCCGGGGGCGCCGGTGCCATTGTCCGAATCAGTGATTGTTGGCGGTTTGAAAGACAATTTCGAGATGGAACAAGCACCGGCAGTGCCGACATTCCATGTGAAATGCTATTGCAACAGATGGCTTATGAATTTGAGGTTTTTTTTTAATATTTTGTTTTCGGTTTGAGTCTCAAAAAGAGAGTAAATCTTACTGCTGCGATACAGTCAAAGCTGAAAATTTTACAAATTTTTGTCGATGAACGGCTTGACCAATGAACCAGAAAATTGTTCCTTCCCTTTTAACCAAAGTCCAATTTATTGGGGATTGGTTTGATTTTCACTCCTCCGTCATGTCTTTTTATTTGTAATTTTTTGGAGCTGTTTTTCATTTTACTTTTAATTTCGCGGACCATTTTTTCATATTTTTAGGGTTCCAATTGCCGACTTTCTGTCAGATGGACTGCACGAGTATCGGAATCGCAATCTTCACCCGGAACATTTGCAGCTCGTCATGGAAAATGTCAATTTGGAATTGCCCAAATTCTCTTCCGCAGATCTTTCACTGTTTTGGACACTCAATTTGGAGAGCAAAACTGCCAAAGGTGGAAACGAATAAATCTGAAGCAACAAATATACTCCTCCAACTTTAGGCACATTTGTCGGCGACCCGGATGTTCTTCAGTGCTCAAAAGAAGCGATGACTTTCTTTTTTGCCGATGCCCCAAACGCTGAAAAGGCGTTTGGAAACAAAGGGATGAAGTGTGTTGGGCAGGGGTGTACGTGCCCAGGACCCTCCCCCCCCCCTTTTCCGAAATCTGAAATTTTTTATTATCCAAAATTATAAAATTTAGGCTAGGAGCCAAGCGTGATTCGATTCTTTTTAATAACTTTTTGTTAAATGATCCAACCAATTTTTTTATAATTTGAATCAATTTACTGTCCTTTCACCTCCAAAGGTTGGAATTGCGCTACGACGCACGAAACAAAGCACTGAGCAGCGCCCTTCAGAACAATGTTGACGCTTTGCCTGCAAGAAGTATGTACGAGTCGTTCTACCGACCGTCGGAGGACGACAAAATGGAGGGGCCTTTCTCGAAGAAAAATGACTATTTCACGTACACTTGTGCGTCCAATTCGGCACTCGACCAAAAGGTTCATTTTTTGTTGTTGTGGCACCTCACAAATCAGTGCCGTCCAGTGGTCAGGCGTGGGGCTTGACTAAACCCAGAATTGTGCAACGCGTGTGGCTGCTGGCGTCTTTGTTTACAAATTAGTGCCAAAAATAACCGTTAGGGGCGCTGGAAATCTGTTGTTTAAAACTAGAGACCGGATGAAGGCATTTTTGGGATCGGGTTCCTGGCTAAATTACAATCCCAAAAATAAATTTCAAAAATGGTCAGTAGAGATCGGACAGGACCCGGATCCAGACCTGGCTTTTCCAGGACTCATGATCCAGAATCCTGTCGAAGTACCACGATCAGGATATCCTGAAATAGGAGTTTTAATCCTGTTTTATTTTCTAAAATCCGGATCCCGATCCGGGATTTTTCAAAAATTGATCTCAAATGATTAGCCTGACGTCCGCTTTTTTTCTTTTTTTTTTTTAAATTTTACAAATTCTTATGGAACTTTTTCATCAGATAATTATGGCTGGACGTCGACATGAAATGTTGGAATTTGCCAAAGAATGCCAACAGCGAACCAACTTTGCCATCGAACTCTCTGTCTCTCAGCTGAACATCGCTTTCCCCGGCCCAAAGTTCTACGAAGTCCTTTACAACAGATTCGCATTCGACTTGGCCCTTTGGAAGCCGAAATCGCCACGTTTTTTCAAAACGACGACAGGAGCTGCTCAGCAAAATCACAAAAAGCAATTCACTGAATGCTTCTCCACCTTTCTGCCGTTCAATGGTCGCGTTTTCTTTCATTCTTGTAAAAAACAAAGATAAACCCCCAATTTATTTCGAAATCTGTCTCTATTTTTGGGTATCCAATAACTGAAAAAAGTTTTTTTTAGTTCAATAAATTATGTATTCGCATTTTTTTAAGGAAATGAAGGGCCTTCGGATGAACAAATTGACGAATGCTCTGCCGCCTATCAATCACATGAAAATTCAAAACTGACTGCCGGTGATTCGCATTTGTTAACAGTCGGAGTTCATGTCGCAAAGACGCAGTTGCTCCTTCAAACGATTGTCGACGGTGTTCAGACGACTCTCCCTGCTGAACAGCAGGTGAGTTTTTTGACTATTGAACACGCTCCGTCGTACGTTTGGCAATTCATCAAATTTGCTTCAGGACAACATTGACTCCTCGTTGGCGTTCACCAGCCAACTTCTGGCAAGTTTAGTTCAGAGCGAATTCTTTCTCGTCTACGGGTTCGGCGAGGACCCCAATTTGGCGTACGTCTTCTTGACCTCGAAGAAGGCTGAACTGTTTCATAAAAGTAACTAAGATTTGAAGTCTGTACAACAATAAATACATTTGTGAATGAAATCCAGATCTGTTGGGCAAGGCAAAGCCGTTTTGTGCCGATGTTTCGGATTCGCAACTATTCACATTGGCAAAGCAAAGCGACACCGTTTGTTTTGAGGAAGTTCCCAGTGACCAAAAGTTTGAGCGCGTCGACGATGACAATTTTGCGATTGCATTAAAAATGCAATTTTATCCCGAGCCGGAAAACACAAAGGTCCTCCAATTTTTTTAATTTTTTATTATATTTTTTGTTAAAAGCATTAACTGTTTTAATTGCAGGACATTTTTGTCGCTTTTGGTCTTCGCAATTCGCTTGTCCATCTGCGTCCGTTCTCCAACAGTCGCTATTTTTGGGTCTCTCAATTTGCCAACTTTTTCACTGTCTCCGATTATGGAGTGCCGGGCTATGTTTTGCCGAAGGTCGAAGTATGTGCCTTGAACATGCATGGACTGCTCCAATTTCTTGCATATATATTTTTTTTAATTTGAAGGCCAATCTTCACATTCATTTGGAAAGTGTTTTTGTCGGATACGATCACTCTTCAATAACGCCTTCGTCACCGTTTCAATTGAGGTCAGCTTATCGCATGGCTCTTTCTTTAACAAAATATTTTTTATTTTGCAGATTCGAAATCGGTTTGGCCTATTTGACCTCGAACATTGTCAAAGACATTGAAAGGCTGAAATTTGATTGCCATTTCCAGGACCTTTTAATGGTTGGTTGCTGTTGTTTAGAGAAAATGTTGGATAAATTCGGAAGAAATTCTTCCGATTTCAGTGGATGCGCAAAAAACCGGCCAACCATTTGCATTTTGATCATCCCGAGACAAATTTGGGGCCATCCGGCTTCAACTCCTTCAACCACAACGTTCCGTCGACCGTCAAAGTGTTCCATTGCGATGCCATCCATTTTATTGTTGCCTTTACAATTGCCGTTAGCGAAGTGCCTGGGCCCCTGTTCGACTTTGAATGTGTGAACAACTCGTTGACGGTATGTTTAGCGTTTTTCAAGACGAATCGGTACCAAATTATCGGGCTTAATCGATGGTTTGTTTTATAATATTTATCAATTTTAAGGTTTGGTTGTGCGCTGACACGGTCATCGAGTTTTTGAACATTTTAACGGAGCTGTACCAATCGGACACTGTCAAAAAATTGTTGTCGAACGATGTACAAACAGAACAAGCACAGCAAGAGCGCCTGTTCAAGCTCATTGAAAGTTGTGAACGGAACGCAAATGTTACTTCAAACAAACGGTCGGAGAGCGGTGCAACCATTTCGTTGGAGGAGGAAGAACGACTAATTGTGGGGAATATTCGTTGAACTCCTTGAAAAATGAGTGCTGTCTGTCCTTTCAGAAAATGATGGAAGCAGCAATGAGTGATCTTTCGGCCACAATTCCTTCCACCAGCTTGCGGAAGGGCGGTGGTCGTCGCGTACACGCAAAAAGTTTGTTCGAAATTGACGAAGAATTCTCTTCTGCCGCCGCCGCTGCCACCAGCAGCATCAACGGCTCACCAAGCTCCGTCACCACGGAGAACACGGACGACGAGTTCATTCTGATTGACGCTCCGTCGAAGCCGTCCAGCTCCGGCGTAACGCAGATTGGTGACCGACGCTTCCAAACGCGCTTTGGCATGGGCGGCGACTTTGAATTTGTCACAGTGCCAATCGGCGTCGGATCTGGCAACAACGGCACAGTGCCGATCAGCAAAACTGTTGACGATCTGACCACAAATCTTCCACCGTTGTTCAGGTAACATTTTTTTCTTTCAACTCTTCTCTTCGCATAGGATCTTGGAGTTTCACAGAATTGAATTGAATTTCATAAACAAATTGTTGCAGGTTCGAAATTGCTTTGTCGCTCGATGTTTTTCTGTTTGGTGGCACGGATTTTGGTGACTCGGCACGAACAATGGCACAAAAAACGTACTCCAAATGGAATTACAACAATTTGGACCGTCGGATGAGCGAGGACATTTGCTCTCAGGGCGGCAAATATCGGGACCATACGGTGGGTAGTGGCCGGCCAATTAAATTTATAACTAATTAATCCACACCTGTTCAAGGTGATTGTTCAATTCCAAGTGTCCAAATTGTCATTCGTCAGCAAAGTGTTCGACAAAAGTTCGCCCGTTCTGTCGTACAACAAGCTGAAAGTTGCCGAGTTCAAAGTGTTCGACCATTTGTCCATTTCCCACATCAACGAGATGATTCACCGCGTACGTTTTTTATAATATGAGAATTTTTTTGGTGTATGTATTGGTTGTGAACATCTTAATTTTGGAACAGTTTAGTCCTCCTTAATTCTGGAAAAACTGACAGTTCTCTTTAAAAAATGGGATGTACGGTTTTTCAAAACAACAACACGCTCTGGGAATCCAGTATTCTTAGTTTTACTTCCCCCCCCCCCCCCCGATATTTATACATCCGTCGTTTACACGAACATCCGCTTCCCCGCCCCTACCGCCTCCAGGGGTTCTTCCGCATCATTCTTATCGTTAGTCTACTCTAATACGTTCACCAGTCTACTCTAATATGTTCACCAGTCTACTCTAATATGTTCACCAGTCTACTCTAATATGTTCACCAGTCTACTCTAATATGTTCACCAGTCTACTCTAATATGTTCACCAGTCTACTTTAATATGTTCACCAGTCTACTCTAGTATACGTCCCGTGCCTTTTTTTGACAGTTGGAGGGACCCCGAAATGCCATTCCGTTCTTCTCCGGCTATTTGATTGAGGATCCGCTGCGAGAGGCGATTTTGCGCATTTCGTTGGTGCCGGTTCGGCTGAACATTGACCAAGATACCATCGAATTTTTGATGGATTTCAAAAATGAATTGGTGCAAAGTCTGCGCGCAACTTTCGACCTCCCGCTGAATCCGAGTGAGGGTGACTCCGACGATGTTCCGTTGATGGAAGTCTCGAAAGAGGCTAAACCGGAAGGAATTTATCCAAAAATTCCAAAAGCGCAAAGCGACGATTTGACAGTGTCATTCAAAGTGCTCAAAACGAGGCACGAATTGCTGGTCGCCGACGAGAGCAACAATTTGGGCGAGTACATTTTGTTTAATGGCATAATTTCTTCTTTTTGCAGACGAATTGTTTTCTGAGGATGACGTGAATTTCAGCGACTCGTTTTGCGCAAAGTTTAACCTCGGCAGCGGTGCACAGCAACCGTCGCAGAGCATTGTCCCGCCGGAGTGTGCCGAATTGAATGGCATACTTTTGGAAAAAACAGAAAATGGGTCCGACCAATCTGAGCATGACGAAACAACCAGCAGCACCACCATTAAAAGGGAAACTATTGCAATGACAACAACGGGTGGACTTGCTGCCAAGGACACATTCATTAAGTTTGTTTGTTTGGATTGGATGGTTCACTTTTTGATTATAACCAATTCTAACCCCCCAAGGGACTTCTCTTTTTCGCCCGCGTGCCTTCTTCGCATTGATTACGAAGCAAAACGGGTGAAGACGGACCAGCAAGGCGCTCTGATCGGTTTTCTGATTGGAATGGCAAATTTGAACAAAACCGAACTGACACTGAAGGAGTTGCGGGTCGAAAAGGGCTTCCTTGGCATTGAAAGATGTGCTCAAGTAAGGACAGATTTGCGAAAGACTGGGACAGACAGTCGGAAAATTCAATATTCTAGAAACATCATTCATTATCCCCTGGTTCCTGAAATGTTTCATTTGAAAATTGGGTGAAACCCCCCCCCCCCCCTCCCCCGCAGAATTTAAATACTAGTAGTGGACACAATCGGCCAAAAAGCATTCCCCTGCCTGAAACTCATGTGCTTGCCTTGCTCCCTGCCCTGCTTGAATATGATGGTAAATGTCAATGTTTAGTTTGTCATCAATGAATGGGTGCGGGACATTATGACAAAACAATTCCCAAATGTCGTCGGCAGTCTTGCACCGCTTAATGCGCTCGTCCAGTTGGGTAAAAATTTTAGTGGCTGAAAGTCATTAAAAATTGCAATTAAAATACATTTTACATAATTATTCAAGCGCAAGGCTTCCACGACCTTTTTGCCCTGCCCTATGACGAACTTTGCAAGGAGAACGGACAGCTGATCAGAGGCATTCAACGGGGCACCAGCAGTTTCGGACTGAACGCGGCAACGGCGGCCATTGACGCGACCCAACGAGTGGTTGGCTTGGTCCAGGCAAGTCATTGCGTAACAAGCAGTACCACACACTTTGGCCCAACTTCATCACTTTTTTGGACACTTTTGGACCCCTTATAGTTGAAAAACCTCAAAAACATTAAGCTCACCCTGTTTATATCATTCTGATGATCGATTCTCAACTGTTATTCTCTCTCCAGAATGTTGCTGAATTGGCTTTTGACATTGTCAACCCGGACTTTGCTTTCCAACGCCAACGCCGTATTCTTTCGGGTCCCCAACGTGTCCAAATCGCCGGCTGTCTCCGCGAAGGATTTTCGTTGGCCTACAGCACCGTTAGGGAGGTTTGCTCTTTTATTTTGCTATAAATATTTATATAATTTTGTTTTCAGGGTGTCATGGACACCGCACAAACGCTGCAAGCGGCTGCTGCAGAAGACCGTGCACTCGGAGGCTGGGGCATGGGAGTGCTACGACACATGACCCCGTCGGCGATAAAACCGTTTGTGATCGCCAGCAAAGCCACGTCCCAAGTTTTGGGTGTGTGTCCCTTTTAATCAAATTTTTTCAGAAGAATCGGATCAAAAATGGATTTGTTTGTTTAGGTGGGCTAAAGAATCAGCTGAAGCCGGAGGACTACCGGGAAGAGTTGCGCAAGTGGCGGCAAATTAACGGCAACATGCGACGACAAGGCTCTTCCGGCACAATGCCGCCTTCCTCCGCCTCCTCCACCGGCTCATTTCAACAAAGGCCGTCGTCGTCGTCCTATGAACAGCCCCCGAGGGCAAACTGGTGATGATCAACAACAACAACAAACAGACAAACGAAAACCAAAACTCATATAAAATGTTTTGTCGTCGTCTGTCCTTAACTCTTTGCTCTTGTGCAGCCATTGTGTGAATGAACGAACCCTTTTTCGTCGAGGGCATGTCCGATCAACGGCACAGACGGAAACTTTTGATTACCTTTCGCTATTTCTTGTCCTCTCCTCAGTCGTTCGTTCGTTTCTCGGGTATTCACTTACACTTGGTCTGACTAAAAGGCTCTTCTCATCGAGTCTCCTTTTTTAAATAAATTGTCAATTTACCAAATTACTCCCCCAATTATCCTATCATTTTTGATTTACAATAAATCAAAAGCACAAAAGGCCATGTTGCTTTAGCTGATCACTTTTCTCCTTTCTTTGTCCAAAACCACTTTCAGATTTTGGCATTATTACAAATGTGTAATCAATCAATCAATCAATCCCCCTCTCCCCCTTCTGTAAAACAATTGTCCGTGGAATTGGATTGGATTGTTGTGTGCCACCAGAGCAGCCAGTCAGAACATACTCGCTGTACTTCTCTCTCTCTCTCTCTCCCTTTTGTTTCTTTTTGTACGCCTTCGATGGTCAGAGAATGAATTACATACAAAACAGATATTATTATGTACACATAAATATACATATGCATATGTACAGCATCCGTTGGATAAAGCAAGCTAAGCGGAACGTCCATTCTATGGATAATGCTCTATGTTAAACCTTGGAAATTTAGTCAGAAAATAAGTTCTTTGGTAACTTTTGATTATAAATTAACTCGTTGATTTGAACGAAACGGCCCTTTCCCCTGTCCAATTGTTATGACGACGATTTTTGTTGAATGCGTGCGTCAAAAAAAAATTGAGAATAGAATTTGCTTTTCGGTATAAGGGTTAATATTTCAGAGCTGTGTAATTTAAAACTTTTCATTTTACGACTGCTTCTTTATGGAACCCCAGCAACATTCCGGCATTAATTGGTGGAAGTCACGCACTGACGCATTCAACAGCAAAATGAAGCAGGACAAACGGACAGAAAATGACAAGGAAATTGAGGTAATTCGGTGATTTATGCCGTTGTTGCACCCCTCTAACCCGATCCAGATTTTTGGATTTTTTTCGTTTTTAACTTCTGTAATTAGTTCAAACATACAATTTGCTCAATTAAAAGTCACTGCTCACCAACCCGAATTTTTTCATGCCTCAAAATAGAATTTTTTTTTTTTAAATAATAGTTTCTCGGCATGACGCCGTCGTCGCATCGAGAGGATGTCGTCCATGGCAGTGCCAATGCGTGCATTTCGAACCATTCCCCGTTTTCCGCCGCCGTTCCCATCTCCTTCCAGCAGCAGAACAGCAAAAGTGCGGTGGTAGCTCAACGTCTGGCCGAAGCGGAACGGCACGTCCTGTCGCTTAGACGTCAACTGAAACAGCAACAACGACAAGAGGCACAAATGGCGCGCCGGAACGCGGAGCTGTACAAGAAAAGCGATGGTCAAGAGATGGAGAGCGCCAAACAATTGAACAACAACGGAGGTTAGCCTAAATACACACAGTATTCTGTTCAACAACAGTCAGGGTGCCAGTTTTGGATTTCGATGGGGCGGGCGGGAGACGTTCATTTTGTTTTATTTGTGAGCATTTTATATAAATTTGAAGCTTTGCATCTTTTGCCCTCCCCCCCCCCCCCCCTCTCCCCCCTCCCCCTCTCCCTCCTCCTCCCCCCCCCCCCCTCCTCCCCCCCCCTCCCGCCTCCTCCTCTCCCCCCCTCCTCCCCTCCCCTCCTCCCCTCCCCTCCTCCCCCCCCCCCCTCCTCTCCCCCCTCAGCCCCCCTCCTCCTCTTCCCCCTTCCCTTCCCTTCCCTCCCCCCCCCTCCCCCCCCCATCTTCACATATTTACTTATTCATTCACTTTGCATCTTTGCCCTCCCCCCCCCCTCCCCCCCTCCTCTCCCCCTCCCTCCTCTCCTCCCCCCCCCCCCCCATCTCACATATTTACTTATTCATTCACTTTGCATCTTTTGCCCTTCCCCCCCCCCTCCCCCCCCCCCCCCCCCCTCCTCTCCCCCTCCCTCCTCTCCCCCCCCCCCCCCATCTTCACATATTACTTATTCATTCACTTTGCATCTTTTGCCCTTCCCCCCCCCCCTCCTCCTCTCCCCCCCCCTCCTCTCCTCCCCCCCACCCCATCTTCACATATTTACTTATTCATTCACTTTGCATTTTTGCCCTCCCCCCCCCCCTCCTCCTCTTCCCCCTTAACCTTCCCTTCCCACCCCCCCCCCCCCCCCCCCCTCCCCCCCCCATCTTCACATATTTACTTATTCATTCTCTTCTTTTGCCTTCCCCCCCCCCTCCCCCCCCCCCCTCCTCCTCTTCCCCCTTCCCTTCCCACCCCCTCCCCTCCCCCCCCCCCCCCTCCTCCTCTCCCCCCTCCCTCCTCTCCTCCCCCCCACCCCTCTTCACATATTTACTTATTCATTCGCTTGGCTCACTTTGCATTCACGACGACCGAATTCAGTGGAGCAGCGAATTGGAGAAGGACGACCAACTTTTGGTGCCTTTCTCCAAAGTCAAAGGTTCGGTGCGTTCACTCACAGAGAGTGCAAATTTATTGAAAATTGAAAATTTTGAGACCCAGAAACTCTTCTAAGTCCATATTTTTCAAAATTCAAAAAAATGTTTTGTTTTCATTTAAGGTCAACGTATTTCGCCACCAAAGAGGACAAAGGTGCAACTCCAGCTGTGCATGTTTAACGAAGACGTGGCCACCTTTGTGTTCATGAACCCGGCACACAGCCAGGAACAGCTTTTTGCCGAGCGGGACCTGGTCAAGGAAATGTTACAGCAGGCACTGGTTCGACACCGTCAGCTTGTCAACCAGGCATTTATTTAAAAAAAATTGCAATTTAAATAACCAAAAGCTTTTGCAACAATATAAAATTGAAGTAAATTGCCGCTTTCATTGTTTCTGAAGATGGCACAACAGTCGGCTAAGGGCGGCACGGATCGCGAACGCGAAGCCAAACAGCACATTTTACAGCAGAACACGCACCTGTGGGACATGTACAAGCACTTGGTGGCCTCGAAAGTGATCACTCCACAAGACTTTTGGTCATTCCATTATAAAACGGTTTGTTGAATTCATGAAGAATTTGGGAAAAAGTGCCGTCAAAATTTCAGGACGACAAAGACACCAATGGCACTGACGCGAACGGTGAACAGCAGCGCGTCGGTGTTTCGGCCGGTTTTTTGAGTTCCATTGTGCAGTCCGAGGGGATCAACGGCATTCGACTGAATTTGACCACCGAAACCATTCAAGCCATTTTTCGCACTTACCCCGCCGGTACTGACCTAATAGTTTTTGTCAAATATTTTGACATTTAAACAAGTTTTTGATGCTTGCATTTTTTTGTTGTTGTTTTTTTAGCGTTCCGCTCGAATTTCTCTCCGTGGCTCCACCGTTGCCAAGCGGTTGTTGGAACTACCACTCCGAACGGGTGCTGGAGACGACGGCAGAGGCGGACGAGGAACGACGACGGCTTGGCGAAGCGCCAACGGGGGCAGAGACAGCACAAAATGTACGCCGCTTATTGTTGAATTTTGTTTTTTCAAATTTTTTCGGGAGCAGAAATAAGCGTTCAAAAATTTAGGGAGACATGCAAAGGAATGGTCAACACCAACAAGAGCGTCCATCGTCGTCCGAGGACTATGTACTCGACTTGGAAGTGCGGCAAAAAAATTTAAACTCATAAATATTAATAATGTGAGTGGGAAAAAGACGTTCAGAGCAACGAACTTGCGGAGCTGGACATTGTCCGGGACGATTTCTGCCAGCTGGCCGCTTACAATGTGCCCAAACATTTTGCCAAGGCGCCGATCCGGCTCTTCAGCTCCATGTGAGGCCCGTCAACGGCAAGTGCGACAACATGCAGAAGCAAACGCAATCATGCGAGATGCTTGGGAAGAAGGGTCCACGTTTGATGACGATGAACGTTTAATCGAGCTCCTCGATAACAACAATTTGCACGGAAACGAAATAACTCTAAAGGTAAATGGTTTTTTTTAATTGGCTAGAATTGTGGGATGGGTTTAGAACCAAAAAATACTACCATCAGATTATTTTATTCAGAATATTTGTGACCTCCATCGAAAGATCGCAGGCAACACGTACTGGGCTGGAAAATTTCGGGAGTGTAACGTGTCTGTCGGAGATTTCCTTATTCCCACGGGCCCGGCTGAGGTCCCAGGCAAAATGCGTGATCTTGTCGTATGGATAAACGAGCAAGACAAACTGAATAGGCAGGGGCAAGGAATGGGCATCATATGGCTGGCGACGCATGCGATGCACAAATTGGTGAGTTAAATTAAAAATATTAATTTTAAATTATATCTTTTATAATTTTTTCACTAATTGAAATCAAAGCGCCAATTAAAAAATTTGTCTTACATAAGAAAAATTGAGGTAGTCAATAAAGTGATCAATTTTCAGAATTGTAAGTGCGCATGGAATCCGGAGCAGTGTGCCAACCGACAAATTCAGTATGGCGTCCGACAACCGAGCAGGGTCGATCTAGTTGTCCCCGGGATTGGCCTTTCTCTTTTGCTCACCATATTCCAGCAAATTTTTAACTTAAAACGGCAACTTTCTAAAAAAGTCGATATTTGCCAAAAAGGCAATCTCTGGCTTCTCTCTGCACCTGATTTTAAATCTAAAAAAATTTTTTGAGACTAAGATCGCTTCGTGTGCAAATGGTAAATGCGTTGGCGTGTTCGACTCCGCGTTGATTGAAACAGGCCGTTTTGTGGTTGAATATGTGGGCGAAGTGATCGGAGAAGAAGAGGCACGCACGGCGTCGGATTGGCACGGCGGATGCGCAAGAGCACAACTTCTGTTCACAATACGGGAGTTCATTCGAGGTGGGCTTCCCTCTTTCCGCCGCCGTCGGTCGTTGATCATCGGTCGATCAGAAATCATTGTCCCACAGAGTTTTCCGGGACAGAATTTCCCGAGTTTTGACCGGGGACCCGGTTTAATTATTTGCAGGTGTTTGGGTTTTGCTAAAATCCCGGGTTTTTAAGACTTTTTCTTCATTTTTTTTTTGTTTCTGACGCCGTCTTTGGCCACGATTTTAATTTAAAATTTATGATGAGATTATGGGTGACCTTGCCTGTCCCATCAACAAAAAGGTGAATGCCGTAGCACGTTGGTTGACGCGCGCCACAAAGGGAACATTTCGTGGTTCATCAACCACAGCTGTGAGCCGAACCTGGCGCTGCCGGTGGTCCGTTTGGGCCGTCAGTGCCCTTCATTGAGCATGTTCGCCTCCAGGGACATTCAAACAGCTGGCTGGCTGGCGCCGTCAGGGATGGTACTGCACACACTCAGAGTCCGGGCGAGGCCCGGACAAAATCTTGATCGATTCCGAATTTCATAACAAAAAATGGATTGATGGATTCAGCGGGATTAAAAATCGTGTAGAGAAAATTGGTGGTCGGATTCCGTCCAAATTCCGAACTCCGGCACCTCGCGGGCCTCCCGACAGGGTTTTCGGGCCAGTAATCGCGTCCGGAGTTTGTATCGAACTCACTCCCTCTCATCTTACACAAACAAAAATGCTTATTTTAAAAGCCATTTTTAAACAAACAGGGGAAGAGTTGTCGTACAGCTACGGCTTCCTGGCCGGTGCGGATGCTGCATTGTCCGGAAAAGCCTGTTTGTGCGGTGCGTCCGCCTGCATGGGACTGCTTCCGTCAGCGTCCACAATTTGATGTACGGCCTATGTGATTGATGGATGATGATGATCCGGCGCAGAACAAAAACAACACCCAATTTTTTATCACATTCTCTGCCCCCTCGCATACTCTTCCACTTTTTCGTTTGTCCAAATCAGAAAGCACGACCAAAATAATTTTAAAGCCATCAAAAGCATTATGAGGAATGGTTAAATGGTTTCGGTGCTGCTTTTCAGACAACCGGAACTCTGTCGGGGAAAAGTCGGGCGGTTTCCGAGAATCTAATTTTGTTGAAAAGCATTAAAATCAGGCATGTAGGTAACCGGATTCCAAAAAATGTCCGGAATCCGGATATCTCTGATTCGAATGTGCTTGCTGGCACGCCAAACTGAGCGCCAAAAGGACGGTTGTTCTCCACTGATCAATCAGAAAGCAAACGAATTTGTGTTAAAATGATAAATTTGCTGCTGCTGCTTTCATCGTCGCCGTGGCCAACAACAATTGTGCCGTTGCTTTTTCATATTTAGGCGTGCCATCACGCCGGTCCCGATGGAATTGCCGAACCCGAGACTGACCGAGTTCAGACGCATGACTCGTCCGGCGACGATCAGATCACTTTCTCCGAGTTTCTGCTCAGCGCTCGTAAGTTTTTGGAGCGTTGAATTTGTTGCTCAATGCATTTTTCATTTTGAACATTTTCAAATGGAAAAGCCGTGGATGGAGACGATATCGCGCCCGTAATTTTTCGCTCAATTTTCGGTCAACGATTAGAACCCGGAGGCCGGTCCGGTTGTCCAGGACTGCTGCCTGATCCAGAATCCTGGTTAAAAACACTGAGTAAGGGTTCTGCTGAAAGCAGGATTTTTGTCACTTCCAAATCCTGATCATTGATTTTCGGACTCTCGTTTTGATCAAATTGCGTGGGCTTGGGTGCCCTTCAATCGCTTGAAGATGCTTGTTATGATGAAGCCAAACATTGATAGACCTATCGCCTCTGGAAAAATGCCTTTTCTACGAACAACAGGAAAATGCCACTTTGACGAACCGGCCATTTACTTACCAATTCTTGGAGGGCGGTGGGTGATTGATCTCGATCAGCTCTTTTGCTTGATCACCTAATAACATATACACAAGCAAAGCGTCAGCAGCAGCAGAATTTGACAGAAAAGTGCCGGGATCGTGGGGGTTTTTTGCCTCCCCCCCCCGGCGCTTAATTGGACCGGTGTAATTATTGCTTCCACAGATTCCATTGAGACTATGGGAGCGCGCAACTGCTCTTACTGTAACTGTTTTGCCGTCTTAGCAACCAGTACTCAAATCAATTACCTGCCTTATGAGGCTCGATTTCAACTCGAGCCTGGAACGTTAATAACACGACGATTTCGGTTCGCTTCCGGGTACACCGGAATTTGGGAAATTGATTACGCCCCAGACTTGATGTGCTCCCTAAGTTCTTTTGAGTTACACAGCGCGTCATTTTTACATGTTAAGGAAGACTGTGTACTCTCTCGCTTTTCCCTCTATTTCTTTAACCGTTCTCTTCTTTTGGCGTTCTCTCTCACCTTTTTTAACCAATATTTTGACCATCGCGCACTTCGCTCTGGAAAACTTTTTTTCCCTCTGGCCGATCCTTCTCAAACTTTCACCATCTCTTGAGAACAATATATTTCACGGAATTGTAGGGTTTATAAACAGAATTCTAGGGTTTATACATGAGTTATAGAGAAAAATGTTCATAATTTTATAGAATTTTGATAAAATGCGTGAAAGTCCGCCAACATAATTTTTGAATTTAGCGTTTGTTTTCTTTACTTTTCTTCACTTTTTTTTCGTGTCGAAACTCTTGGCTAAATGGTTATGCGGTAATAAAATGTAAAAATGACGCGCTGTGGAGTTATAAACTTAAATTCTTTAGAACAAATTTTTTCAAAATTATCCAAACTCCACCAAATTTTGGTAAGGGTAAGAAGGTGGTAAGAAGGCGTACTACCCGAAGCGAAGCTCGAAACGATTTCGAAGCACGAAGTTCGAAGCCCAAAATACCCGAAGTTCGAAGCCTAAAAATTTTCTGACCGAATTTGAAAACAAAAATCCGTACCCTCCAAAAATTTCGGATTCCGAATCCGAGCCAAAATCCACCGGAGGAACCCGTACCCTCCAAAAATTTCGGATTCCGAGTCCGAGCCAAAATCCACCGGAGGAACCAGAATGAGGGACGGGTTTGAAAAAAATCACCATTCAATGTTTTTCGCCTAAAAATCTGCCAAAAAGAGGAATTATTAAATTGAAGGATAGAAATAATTTTCACTCGGGGAGTTGAACCTCCGAAATAAGTGAAAAAGTAGGGTTTAACCACTGAGCCATACTAGAACTTGGTCGAATGATGGACGGATTTTAATTTTTGTCAATGTATTTTCAAATCTTTCAAGCTTATGAATTCTCACCAAAAATGCCATCTTTAGGGGTGTGTTTTACCCGAAAGTTCGAAGCCGAAGTTTCGCCCAGCCCTGGTTGGGACCGCCGGGGCTGACGACGTCATTTATCGCTTACCAATTTTTAGTACGGTCACTGGTTGAGACCCCCCACATTTGTGTTTTTGTTTTATCCTTGGATTCTCCTTTTGCCACTTTTCCATCTTTTAGCATTTTTTTTCCTTTTCACTTTTCCTCTGTAGCATTTTTCTGATCCGAATCTGGCAAATTTTCATACCGATTCCCGGATTTATAAAATTTGCTTATGATCTGGCAAATTAGTCAAGACCAGTGTTTATCTGACCGCACGGCTATTAAAATAATCAGAAATAATTCAAAATTAAAATGTCTACCAACAGACCCTTTTTCACCCCTAATTAACAAATTCAGCAGCTACACAATGGAGACTAAGAAATTAAACACAAAGCGAATTGTATCTGTTAAAAGCCATCGACCGTATCCCTCCAAAAGAAATTAAAATTAAAAATTGTTTTTCACTGTCCGGGCGGGCGCTTCCCCTAATCAAAATTTTTGTAATCAAAGTCCGGTCCAAAGTTCGCTTCAATTGTGGTGCCCCGCCTGCCCAACGAAACGCACGGAAACAATTTGTCGGCGTCAACCGTCAGTGTCTGCAAAAACAAATATTTATTAAAGTCGGCCCCTTTTTTAAGCCTATAAAAAGTTGGGCGGAAATAATTCCAAAACCCATATATTCCTTTGGTGATTATGCTTTTTGTCCTCCCTTTTTCGTGCATTTTTAAATGATTTATACAATAAAAAAGATTTTTGGAACTTTCGAATTCGCGCCTGGGGGCTTCCGAATTGGTTGAACGGGAGGGAGGTCAAATTCGTCCCCGTCCGAAACCAAGAAACGGTTTTTTTTAAAGAATTGCTTCCAAAATGTTATTCTTTCTCACCCAAACGCTTTCCGTTTAGCGTGTAAATAATTTGGCGAGTTGCCAAATTGACGCCGCAGCCGACGATGTCGCCGACATCAAACGAAGGTCCATCTTCGATGTAAGGACGCCATTAGCCAAGTGGGAACATCCCTCGAATTCGTGACCCCAAAAGTTGCCACCACTTAAGTATCCGTAAGTGCCTTCGTAATATCCAACAAATGTGTCGGCATTCTTTTGGTCGCAAGTCCAATCGAAATATAGCTAAATATAATAATAATATTTTAAGGCACAGCAAATGTTTTAAAATATTTATAAATTACCCTTCTCAACGATTTGGACTTCGAAGTAAGTATTTCCCGGCAGTCGCTTTTCAGCGCGGACAGAGTACCACTCTGAAAATTGAGTTAATTCAAAAATTGTCTAAACTCTTTAAATAAACAATTAAATCACTTTAACAGAATAATAATGTTTACCCCAATCATCTCTATTATGTTGGACAATCAATCGATCGAGCTCAGAGAGCGCGAGGTTGCCGTGACATGCCGTGGAATCCCATCGATTTTGAGGGATTAGCCCTAAGGAAATATAATTTTCATTTTTTCTAAATATTAAAGCTAAAATTGATGCCTAAAAAGACAGAGATTCCAAACTCTGAACAAAATTTAGACCGAATTTACCAATTTCTCTCAACGTGGCAACTGTCTCCTGCAAGGCGACGATGCTCAGCTGCTGTTCCTTCTGATACTTCTCCAGTTTGACGACCTTTTCCTGCTGCAAAGCATTCTTCTGTTCAATTTCAGCGAATTTGTTGGCATTTGACAATTTCTGTTGCTTCAATTCAGCGACGACGATCGCTTAATAAATTCAGAATAAAATTTATTGCCATTTAATAGACTTGCCATTCATTTTGAGACAATTTTCTGTTTGCTCATTCAATTGATGGGCCGTATAAATGCAAAAAATAAGCAGAACAATTGCGCCCGCGATTCGGTAGGGATCTGTGTAAAGTTCAGAAGGTTGGCTAACGGAAAGTTTAAATCTTACCAATTCCTTTCATGCCTTTAATGATTCAAATTGCTTAATCTTTTCCCGCAAATGCTAAATTAAAAAACTTAAATTCTGTAAATTATTACAAAAATATATTTAAATTAAATTTAAAATTATATTTTGGACCTGACAAAGAATCAAAAACAAAACTCACCTTCAATTCTTCAAGCTTCGTTTGTTCCTCCTCCTCCTCCTGAGCAGCCATGGAAAAGTTTCCTATGTTTTAGTAATGTAAATTAGAGAAAGGACTTGAGGACCGTCGAGAATCTCGATCGGGGCAAAAGTTTTGTGATTGGATAAGTTTCAACAAAGCTATGGCCAAAAAACTCAAAATTCTGCATTCAAAATTTTTTTTAAAAGTTTTTTGGCCATAACTTTTTTGAAACTTGTCCAATCGCAAAACTTTTGCTTAACAATAGCTTCAGCGCTTGAAGAGATTTCGAATGACTATAATAATGTCTGAATATGTCAAGGTTGAAGCAAGTTATTGCCCAATCTGTCCCGGTCTGCATTCGGACCGGTCTGCGTTTGGTCCGTACGCCCTTTCAATACTAAATTTTGACACAATTCCAAATTGTTTTGTTAGTGATTGACGGAACCGGCATTCCCCCCAGGCTTCGTTTGGGAGAGTTCCCCCGCCGAGGCCAAGCATTTAATAAGATTTAGCCATTTTGAGTCGCATTCATTCTTTTGCTCTGAAATTTACCCACATAAAAAGACATAAGCCAACACAAGAAATTTCAAAAATAAAATTTG
This sequence comes from Globodera rostochiensis, assembly GCA_018350325.1. Taxonomy (NCBI): domain Eukaryota; kingdom Metazoa; phylum Nematoda; class Chromadorea; order Rhabditida; family Heteroderidae; genus Globodera; species Globodera rostochiensis. The sequence continues at coordinate 2,767,890 of JAEVLN010000003.1, read as the reverse complement.
TTAACCCTTTTAATTCATTTACCATTCATTTTGAGACGATTTTCTTTTTGTTCATTCAATTGATGGACCGCATAAATTCTCAATCTTGCCACCAATTTCCACATTTGAAAATAAAATTATTACTATTTTAATTATATTTAAATTAAATAAAAATTGCTCTACATTTTGGGATTTTAACATTATTTTTCTTTATTTTTCCATTAGTCCTTTTTTGCCCGGGGGGCTTTCTTTTGTGCCCGATTCGGTTCTATCCAACTCAATTGCCTTTAAAGTTTAAACCCACTTGCTCAATCGGTGCATTCAGTGCTTTTTGATCAGTTTTTTGTTGTTTCCTTTCCAGCAATGTCTTCTGATCACTTTTAAAATAGTCCATGTTCAGTTGCTGAAACCAGAACAGGCCAAGCTAGAACAGGGTAAATATTGAACAATTGGTCCGGACTTTTGAGGTAAATCGGAATATCCGGAATTTTACAGAAGAGGCACCATAGAGGAGGGAGGGGGGGGGGGGGGACAGAAATGAGCAATGAGAATAAAATATGATAGAAAGGTTGGATCGTTTTGTCCTCGGAGGGGAGGGAAGGGCCAAAGATGCAAAGAGATGAATGGCCAACATCAGAAGAACCGGGGAAAGGAAACGCCGTCCGTTTATTGTCCAATGGCATTTGTTTAGTCGCAAGTCCAATCGAAATATAGCTAAATATAATAATAATATTTTAAGGCACAGCAAATGTTTTAAAATATTTATAAATTACCCTTCTCAACGATTTGGACTTCGAAGTAAGTATTTCCCGGCAGTCGCTTTTCAGCGCGGACAGAGTACCACTCTGAAAATTGAGTTAATTCAAAAATTGTCTAAACTCTTTAAATAAACAATTAAATCACTTTAACAGAATAATAATGTTTACCCCAATCATCTCTATTATGTTGGACAATCAATCGATCGAGCTCAGAGAGCGCGAGGTTGCCGTGACATGCCGTGGAATCCCATCGATTTTGAGGGATTAGCCCTAAGGAAATATAATTTTCATTTTTTCTAAATATTAAAGCTAAAATTGATGCCTAAAAAGACAGAGATTCCAAACTCTGAACAAAATTTAGACCGAATTTACCAATTTCTCTCAACGTGGCAACTGTCTCCTGCAAGGCGACGATGCTCAGCTGCTGTTCCTTCTGATACTTCTCCAGTTTGACGACCTTTTCCTGCTGCAAAGCATTCTTCTGTTCAATTTCAGCGAATTTGTTGGCATTTGACAATTTCTGTTGCTTCAATTCAGCGACGACGATCGCTTAATAAATTCAGAATAAAATTTATTGCCATTTAATAGACTTGCCATTCATTTTGAGACAATTTTCTGTTTGCTCATTCAATTGATGGGCCGTATAAATGCAAAAAATAAGCAGAACAATTGCGCCCGCGATTCGGTAGGGATCTGTGTAAAGTTCAGAAGGTTGGCTAACGGAAAGTTTAAATCTTACCAATTCCTTTCATGCCTTTAATGATTCAAATTGCTTAATCTTTTCCCGCAAATGCTAAATTAAAAAACTTAAATTCTGTAAATTATTACAAAAATATATTTAAATTAAATTTAAAATTATATTTTGGACCTGACAAAGAATCAAAAACAAAACTCACCTTCAATTCTTCAAGCTTCGTTTGTTCCTCCTCCTCCTGAGCAGCCATGGAAAAGTTTCCTATGTTTTAGTAATGTAAATTAGAGAAAGGACTTGAGGACCGTCGAGAATCTCGATCGGGGCAAAAGTTTTGTGATTGGATAAGTTTCAACAAAGCTATGGCCAAAAAACTCAAAATTCTGCATTCAAAATTTTTTTTAAAAGTTTTTTGGCCATAACTTTTTTGAAACTTGTCCAATCGCAAAACTTTTGCTTAACAATAGCTTCAGCGCTTGAAGAGATTTCGAATGACTATAATAATGTCTGAATATGTCAAGGTTGAAGCAAGTTATTGCCCAATCTGTCCCGGTCTGCATTCGGACCGGTCTGCGTTTGGTCCGTACGCCCTTTCAATACTAAATTTTGACACAATTCCAAATTGTTTTGTTAGTGATTGACGGAACCGGCATTCCCCCCAGGCTTCGTTTGGGAGAGTTCCCCCGCCGAGGCCAAGCATTTAATAAGATTTAGCCATTTTGAGTCGCATTCATTCTTTTGCTCTGAAATTTACCCACATAAAAAGACATAAGCCAACACAAGAAATTTCAAAAATAAAATTTGTTAACCCTTTTAATTCATTTACCATTCATTTTGAGACGATTTTCTTTTTGTTCATTCAATTGATGGACCGCATAAATTCTCAATCTTGCCACCAATTTCCACATTTGAAAATAAAATTATTACTATTTTAATTATATTTAAATTAAATAAAAATTGCTCTACATTTTGGGATTTTAACATTATTTTTCTTTATTTTTCCATTAGTCCTTTTTTGCCCGGGGGGCTTTCTTTTGTGCCCGATTCGGTTCTATCCAACTCAATTGCCTTTAAAGTTTAAACCCACTTGCTCAATCGGTGCATTCAGTGCTTTTTGATCAGTTTTTTGTTGTTTTCTTTCCAGCAATGTCTTCTGATCACTTTTAAAATAGTCCATGTTCAGTTGCTGAAACCAGAACAGGCCAAGCTAGAACAGGGTAAATATTGAACAATTGGTCCGGACTTTTGAGGTAAATCGGAATATCCGGAATTTTACAGAAGAGGCACCATAGAGGAGGGAGGGGGGGGGGGGGACAGAAATGAGCAATGAGAATAAAATATGATAGAAAGGTTGGATCGTTTTGTCCTCGGAGGGGAGGGAAGGGCCAAAGATGCAAAGAGATGAATGGCCAACATCAGAAGAACCGGGGAAAGGAAACGCCGTCCGTTTATTGTCCAATGGCATTTGTTTAGTCGCAAGTCCAATCGAAATATAGCTAAATATAATAATAATATTTTAAGGCACAGCAAATGTTTTAAAATATTTATAAATTACCCTTCTCAACGATTTGGACTTCGAAGTAAGTATTTCCCGGCAGTCGCTTTTCAGCGCGGACAGAGTACCACTCTGAAAATTGAGTTAATTCAAAAATTGTCTAAACTCTTTAAATAAACAATTAAATCACTTTAACAGAATAATAATGTTTACCCCAATCATCTCTATTATGTTGGACAATCAATCGATCGAGCTCAGAGAGCGCGAGGTTGCCGTGACATGCCGTGGAATCCCATCGATTTTGAGGGATTAGCCCTAAGGAAATATAATTTTCATTTTTTCTAAATATTAAAGCTAAAATTGATGCCTAAAAAGACAGAGATTCCAAACTCTGAACAAAATTTAGACCGAATTTACCAATTTCTCTCAACGTGGCAACTGTCTCCTGCAAGGCGACGATGTTCAGCTGCTGTTCCTTCTGATACTTCTCCAGTTTGACGACCTTTTCCTGCTGCAAAGCATTCTTCTGTTCAATTTCAGCGAATTTGTTGGCATTTGACAGTTTTTGCCCCTCCAATTCGGCGACGACAATCGCTTAAAAAATTAAAGATAAAATTTGCCATTTAAAACATTTACCATTCATTTTGAGCCGACTTTCTTTTTGCTCATTCAAATGATGTGCCGCATAATGAAAATAAATAGAACAATTGCCCCCACGATTCGATAAGGTCTGTGTAAAGTGCAGAAGATTGGCTAACGAAAAGTTTAAATGTTCTTACCAATTTCTTTCATTTCCTTCAATTCCGATTCGAATCGGTTGATCTTTTCTCGAAAATGCTAAATTAAATCAAATTATTTACAAAAATTATTTCATTGAATTTAAAATTATATTTTGGACCTGACAAAGAATAAAAAACAAAACGCACTTTCAATTCCTCGAGCTTCGTTTGTTCCTCCTCCTGAGCAGCCATGGAAAGGTTGAACTGCTTTCGTATGTTTTGGAAAATGTAATAAAAAAAACCCAATTTTGAATAAATTATGGGGCAAAATACGAATATTGGGGCCCCAATATTGGACGGCATAACAAAAAATTTAAACTTTTGTATATTAAATTTTAGCACAATTCCAATTTGTTTTGTTAGAAATAAACCAATGTTTAAACAGTCTGTACTGTTACATTTTGGGATTTTACCATTTCTTTATTTTTCCATTAGTCCTTTTTTGCTCGGGGGTGGGGGTTTCTTTTGTTTTGGTTCTATCCAACTCAACTGCCTTTAAAATTAAACCCACTTGATCAATCGGTGCACTCAGTGCTTTTTGATCAGTTTTTTGTTGTTGTCTTTCCAACAATGCCTTTTGATCACTTTGCAAATAGTCCATGTTCAATTGCTCCATCCTGCGGACTCGTCAACGTTGTGTTGCTGCTGTTTCTGAAACTCCTCCATACTCAGTTCGCCCTTCAGTTGACTCGTTCCCTTTAATTATTTAATTTAAATTAAATATAATGCTTTAAAAATAGAGTTGGACACCGGTACGTATTGGTATTTTTTGGGATTTTACCCTCCTCCCATCAGCTGCTTCACCCTTCAATTCAATTCAATTACAGTAAATCGCTAACCGTGCTCAAAAATAAAACTCACTTGCAATTGATCGGACTTTTTTTGTTCCTTCACCGATTGATCAGCCGTGGATTCTTTGTCATTGTTCGGCTCATACTGATTACGAATTCGGCTATAGAAAATAAAAATTGAGAATTTAAAGCGGTTTTTGAACCGGTTTAAATTTTTGAAAATTAAGGAAAAAACGACTTTTTTAACAAGTTGCGCTTAGGTCTAAGCCTAATGAACCTTAAGCTTAGGGTGGGTTAGGCCTAAGCCTAACGAACCCCAAGCCCGGGAGGCTTAGGCCTAAGCCTAACAAACCCCAAGCCAGTGTGGTTTAGGCCTAAGCCTAACGAACCCCAATAACAAAGCCCAAGCAAAAACCGCTTTAAATTCTCAATTTTTATTTTCTATAGCCGAATTCGTATTCAGTGCATCAAATAACATATTTTCAGACTATTTTTAGAAAAAAAAATTTTCCAAAAATATTGACCAAAAGGGTCCCATAACTTCCTTCAAAGTGGTTTCCGCGGCAAAATTTTTGCGGATTCGGATAGCAAAAAATGGGCAAGATTACCTTCTTGAAGTAATTAGAGCAATAAAAATTTTTATAGTCGAAACGGTAGCCGTAGCTAACGCTTATCACCAAAAAAAATCCAAGTTTACGGGGAGGAGGGGGGGGGGGGCGTGCCGATGATTGAATGAAATAGAATGTAGAATGCTCACTTAAGGGCCCAAACTTTTCCATCACATTTCACTTCTTTTTCATTGCTCATCTGCCTCCTCCCCTCCCTCTACCGTTCCAATTTTTGTAAAATTTCCGCTTAATTTTCGGATTTTTTGCCAAAAAGTCCGCCCGGGGGGATCAACCAATACAAATCCCCCCTCTGCTCGGCCTTTTTGGCGTTCGTTCGTTTTTCTTTTCGCTCTCTCTCCATTTTTGTCCGCAAATGTTAAGTTTTAATCTTTTATGGTATAAAAATGAATCAAAGATTAAATATTCACTTGTTTAAAAACTTTTGCTATTTGGAGACTAAAATTTAGAATTTCACCGAAATCAATCGATGAGGACATAACAACTGATTATGACCAGGGATTGCAAATGTCTTCAGAAGATTTGTAGCCAACTTTTACTAATTTGGAGCCATCCGAAGAAAAGCGACTTTTGCGTGCCAGACTTGCCCAATTGGAACACCAACAAACGATGAATTCGCGAACCTCCTCAATCGCCAGTTTCGATTTGGTGGCACAAAATGAAAAGGTAAAAAAGAGCTAATTTGTAAATACAAAATCAAGCTTCATATTTATTTATTTAAATTTTTAATGACAGATGAGGCGGACATTTTGCACGGTCAAAAATGAGCCGAACAATGACAAAGAATCCACGGCTGATCAATCGGTGAAGGAACAAAAAAAGTCCGATCAATTGCAACTATAAATTGTTATTTAACAGTATTCGTATATTTAGTTGAGTATAATGCATTATTGTTAGACATTACAGACAACCATCTAGAATTCTTCTGGTCCCTATAAAAAGCTTATAGTTTCCACACATGCGCTTCTTTGCATCCTATAAACTCTTTGTTATTTAACAGTATTCGTATATTTAGTTGAGTTATATGCTAAGGGGTAGACATATCCAGACATCCATCTAGAATTCTTCTGGTCCCTATAAAAAGCTTATAGTTTCCACACATGCGCTTCTTTGCATCCTATAAACTCTTTGTTATTTAACAGTATTCGTATATTTAATTGAGTATAATGCATAATTGTTAGACATTACAGACAACCATCTAGAATTCTTCTGGTCCCTATAAAAAGCTTATAGTTTCCACACATGCGCTCTTTGTTATTTAACAGTATTCGTATATTTAGTTGAGTATAATGCTAATTGTTAGACATTACAGACATCCATCTAGAATTCTTCTGGTCCCTATAAAAAGCTTATAGTTTCCACACATGCGCTTCTTTGCATCCTATAAACTCTTTGTTATTTAACAGTATTCGTATATTTAGTTGAGTATAATGCATAATTGTTAGACATTACAGACATCCATCTAGAATTCTTCTGGTCCCTATAAAAAGCTTATAGTTTCCACACATGCGCTTCTTTGCATCCTATAAACTCTTTGTTATTTAACAGTATTCGTATATTTAGTTGAGTATAATGCATAATTGTTAGACATTACAGACAACCATCTAGAATTCTTCTGGTCCCTATAAAAAGCTTATAGTTTCCACACATGCGCTTCTTTGCATCCTATAA
>JAEVLN010000003.1:0-13898 GCA_018350325.1 Globodera rostochiensis | reverse complement strand
CGGGGTAAAGGGAACGAGTCGGGGTAAAGGGAACGAGCCGGGGTAAAGGGAACGAGCCGGGGTAAAGGGAACGAGTCGGGGTGGGGAACGAGTTGGGGGGGAACGAGTTGGCCGGGAACGAGTTGGGGTTTTACCGGAACAAACAATACAATTTGGCATGGTCAACAATCACAGAATAGGTCGGTAAATCGGACAAATATATGTACATAATGTGTGACACATGAGAGCTCATCATATACAGTGGTCGTCAAAAGTAAAGTCACAAAAAAATTTTTTTTGTTCAACGATCTGTAAATGATAAAGAAGGAATTTGAGAAAGAGTGATCAGGGCTTTTTTGAAGCATTTCTAGTGGGCTACAAAACCAGCAACAGCAACCACCCCGAATCCCCCTCATTAAAATACTGTTCCACTCCAAGTCCGACCACCTCCCTTTTTACTGCGTCAAAAGTACAGTGTGTAACAAAAGAATAGGGTCAAGCGATTTTTTAGTGGTTTGAATACTCAGACTAAACCGATCGAGCTGAAATTTTTACCACTGGTGGCCTATACATAAATAAGAAGATACACGCAGGAAAATTGGAAAGTGTTGAATAAAATTTTTTGTTAGAATTTTTTCTAGTTTTTTTCCGCAAAACAGGGTGTAACAAAAGAATAGGGTCAGATTTTGTAAAGACTAAAACTTTTTTTATAGGCATTTCAAAATATCGTAAAAATTCATGTAAGCACAACTTTTGATACTGATCAAAAAAGGTAATTGGACTAAGTTTCTACAACACCTCCTTCATGGAGATCCGGAAACCCAAAATACACTGAAAATGGGGGTCATTTTAGAAAAAAAAAATCCTTGAGGGCTTGGAAAAAAATTTAGCAAAAAACCATTTTATGAGAAAGATAGCCCACTAAATTCTCTACAAAAGCCAAAAAACCGCTAAGCTCTGCGACTTTTCTCCGATGAACGTGGGCGTCATGTGCAACCTGCGCAGGGCCCGTCTGCAGAAGGGTACGGTAGCGTAAAATAGGAATTCTAGTTTGGCGCTTTTGAGAAAAAGCTAACTTCATTATAATAAGTTTTTAAGGGTTTTTTAATAATTAGGCAATTAAAAAACGTGTATTTCAATTAAGAAATCACGATTTTTGCATCTAAAAATTATTGTACTACCGTACCCCCTGCAGACGGTCCCTGCACAAGTTGCACATGACGCCCACGTTCATCGGAGAAAAGTCGCAGAGCTTAGCGGTTTTTTGGCTTTTGTAGAGAATTTAGTGGGCTATCTTTCTCATAAAATGGTTTTTTGCTAAATTTTTTTCCAAGCCCTCAAGGATTTTTTTTTTCTAAAATGACCCCCATTTTCAGTGTATTTTGGGTTTCCGGATCTCCATGAAGGAGGTGTTGTAGAAACTTAGTCCAATTACCTTTTTTGATCAGTATCAAAAGTTGTGCTTACATGAATTTTTACGATATTTTGAAATGCCTATAAAAAAAGTTTTAGTCTTTACAAAATCTGACCCTATTCTTTTGTTACACCCTGTTTTGCGGAAAAAAACTAGAAAAAATTCTAACAAAAAATTTTATTCAACACTTTCCAATTTTCCTGCGTGTATCTTCTTATTTATGTATAGGCCACCAGTGGTAAAAATTTCAGCTCGATCGGTTTAGTCTGAGTATTCAAACCACTAAAAAATCGCTTGACCCTATTCTTTTGTTACACACTGTACTTTTGACGCAGTAAAAAGGGAGGTGGTCGGACTTGGAGTGGAACAGTATTTTAATGAGGGGGATTCGGGGTGGTTGCTGTTGCTGGTTTTGTAGCCCACTAGAAATGCTTCAAAAAAGCCCTGATCACTCTTTCTCAAATTCCTTCTTTATCATTTACAGATCGTTGAACAAAAAAAAATTTTTTGTGACTTTACTTTTGACGACCACTGTATATGATGAGCTCTCATGTGTCACACATTATGTACATATATTTGTCCGATTTACCGACCTATTCTGTGATTGTTGACCATGCCAAATTGTATTGTTTGTTCCGGTAAAACCCCAACTCGTTCCCGGCCAACTCGTTCCCCCCCAACTCGTTCCCCACCCCGACTCGTTCCCTTTACCCCGGCTCGTTCCCTTTACCCCGGCTCGTTCCCTTTACCCCGACTCGTTCCCTTTACCCCGGCTCGTTCCCTTTACCCCGACTCGTTCCCTTTACCCCGACTCGTTCCCTTTACCCCGACTCGTTCCCTTTACCCCGACTCGTTCCCTTTACCCCGACTCGTTCCCTTTACCCCGGCTCGTTCCCTTTACCCCGACTCGTTCCCTTTACCCCGACTCGTTCCCTTTACCCCGACTCGTTCCCTTTACCCCGGCTCGTTCCCTTTACCCCGATTCGTTCCCTTTACCCCAACTCGTTCTCTTTACCCCGACTCGTTCCCTTTACCCCGACTTTTTAAAAAAAATTTTGGCTACCAAAGTCGTTAAAAAGGTCTTTCTCGGGCTATACCGGGGCCTAAAATCCGATTATGACCTCCATTTTGATCAATTCTAAACCCCTAACCCAAATTCGAACACTTGGTCGAACAAAAATTTTTTTTTATGAAAAAAATAAATGTTTTTTTAAAAATCGTTAAAAGATACAAATAGATGTAAGGATGATCGGCAGAGCAAACGAATATGCATATTGAAGATTTTTGTTACATAAAATCGATTTTGACAAAAAAAAATTTTTTTGAAAAATTTTTCAATTTCGGCTCCGGGGTTCGGAACCGAATCAAAATAGTAACCCTAGAGCCCCAAAAACCCTAGCAATAACTTTTAACCACTTTAAAAAAAACTTTTTTTTCAAATTTTTTTGTTTTTTTTTTGCAAAAAAAAAATTTTTTTTTTCGACCAATTGTTTGAATTTGGGTTAGGTTCATGTTCAACGCACGAATTTGGACGATTTTTGAGGGTTTTTGTCATTTTTATTATGGGGAACGAGTTGGGGTAAAGGGAACGAATCGGGGTAAAGGGAACGAGTCGGGGGTGGGGAACGAGTTGGGGGGGAACGAGTTGGCCGGGAACGAGTCGTCCTCCGTCCGTTTGTTCCAACCTATTCTGTGTGTGATTGTTCACCTCTAAGCCTAAGCCGTGTTTGGCAATATAAACGAGAGCATATTAAGTGCAGTTTTGACACGCTTTTCTTGGCTTACGGGGTCGTTGAAGTTAAATCTCTCATCTCCTTCCCGAACAATTTGAATCGAACCTCGGGCCCGAATTCGAACAATTTACGAAAAACCCGATTTTTCACAAAACGAACAAGTCAAAAATAGGAGGACACCCGTTCCCGAATTTTTTGAACAGATTAGGGTCCAGACCCCGAAGAGAGGCTCGATTCGGGATGAATCAAAATCATATTGATGAAACGGAAAAAAAGAAACACTCAAAGCATCGACATTTTTCTTTTATTCGGAACATTTGAACTTTATCCAGAATCTGCTGGCTTTCCTCCGAATCAGAGGATTTCCTTTATTCAGAATAATGGTCATTGCAAATATTTGTTACAAAGGACGTTGAGGGTAAATGATTTGATCTGGTGATCGGTATCAAATATGTACATAGGCAGGTAACTGGCGATTAAAAGGATCAATCATGTGTAGGCCAAGCCATTATATCTTTAACTTGTTGCCAATTGATGAACATACGTAATACAGCTGCTTTTGCTTGATTGAGTGCTGAAAATGTGCGGTACATTTCATTAACATAATGTCCTAAAAGAAGTTCCACCACCTCAATCCTCTACAGATTGTATTCGATGATCATGAATTTCGAACGAGTCCATCCGTCGCCCAGAAATAGCTCCGGTGCGTAAGCTGTTGCCGCCAGATTCGGTGTCACGCTCCACTCGATAGTCAAAATGTCGCGCTTGTTGGTGTCCTTGGATGTGGGGGTGAAATGATGTGAAGATTTACATACAATCGAATTCCCAGATTGTTGAAAATGTTGATAAAAAATTTTAGTTTTTTTCGGGGGGTGACCCGCTTAAGGCCGCCCTCCTCCTCCACAAGCTGAACAAATTTTTTCACATTAAAAAGGGGAGAAACTCCCTCAAGGTTATGAATTTTTTGTCCAGGAAAACCGTGTTAATTTACTAGAAAATTCCGGGATTTTGCAAAAAAAAAAAACATTTGAAGAGGAGACCTGTCGTAGTCGGTAGAGGTCAATGTACTTGTTGTCAATGTAGGGGATGCGGAACTGCTGGTCCTTGGAGTACTTCCAGAAGTGGACGAGTTTGTTGATGAAAATGATGCGCAAGCGGAAGAGCGCGTCCACCTCGTTCAGTCGCTGGACACGCGGCACAAATTCGAATTTGGCCGGATCAATGCAAAAAGGTGGTCGGAAGCTCTGCACAAAAAAAAAGTTCAATTTTAAAATTTGAGTTTTTTCTTGTCCAAAATAATGTAATCGCGAACGACGACCGTACCGGTGGCGGTATAATTTTGATGAGACCAAATTGTTGTGCTTCTGGTCGAATTTTGCGACATAGCTAATCGGGTCGGCAAATTCTAAACAAAATTTAATTATATAAGAGTTGGAAAACACCGGTATTTGGGGGATTTTTGTTTAAAATCCCACACTTTTGGGCTGGGAGCGGGAAAATCCCCAATTTTCAATGTAATAAAAACAAAATTAATTTTTTGAATCAAAAAAATCTCTTATTTTTTGACCCAACTTAAAAAGGAGGGTACCTTCTTCGGTTGGATGATAGGTCGGAGCGAAGGGCTAAAATGTCGTTTACCGGTGTAAAATATTTTCGGTCGAATCATATACCAATCGACTCCGCTCATCGAGCTGATTACTAATCTGCAAAAATTTTGCCGCGGAAACCACTTTGGAGCAAGTTATGAGCCCGGGACTGAAGTGTATTTTTCAGTGGGGACTCAGTTATCCATAGATTAAAATGACAAATATGCAAATAATATTTTGCTACTATTTTTATGCACCAATTAGAAACAATAATCCATTTAATTCAACAGTGGTTTCAAAAAAGCAACAGATAAATTATTCATCCAAATATTCCTCTTTACTACTATACTCTTCAATCAAAGGGGGGAAATCATTTAAAGAATAATTTGATCTAAATATTTAATATTATCTATCAAAAATAAACCCTACGCTTAGGCCTAAGCCTAAGCCTAACGCTCCCCGAGCTAGGGTGGCTTAGGCCTAAGCCTAAGCCTAACGCTCCCCGAGCCAGGGTGGCTTAGGCCTAAGCCTAATGAATGCCACCTTTTAAAAGCCTAGATCAATGCTTTTGCCCACTTTTTAATTTATGGACAACTGAGTCCCCACTGAAAAAGACACTTCAGTCCCGGGCTCATAACTTGCTCCAAAGTGGTTTCCGCGGCAAAATTTTAGCAGATTCGTAATCAGCTCGATGAGCGGAGTCGATTGGTATATGATTCGACCGAAAATATTTTACACCGGTAAACGACATTTTTTCCGAGCGAAGGGTGGACGCTTAAAGTCGCTGTAATAGCGCTCTAAGTCCTTCTCCATCCGTCCGTTTTCGTATTTTCCGAGACGCCGCTGCTGATCGAAGAAAAATTGATGGTTATAATAACAATCGAGTCGCGCGTCCGATAGCCCAGCTCAAAGAAAAAAACAACAAAATTTATCCAACCAACAAAAATAATGTGTCCAACAACAGGTTATGGGGGAGTTCGTTCAGTCGCAAACCCAACTACCCCCGGACTGAACTGGCCGAATCCAGTCCAACTACCTACTCTAAAAGTTAAAAATGCGGCAAATCAATTTTCTTTAAAGAAAAATCAATTTTACAATTGGAAATGGAGTCAATTCACAAAATCTGTTCAGTTATGACTAGGGATGCTACTTTTAGGTAAGAAAAATTGGAGAATAGGTACCTAAATAGGTGAGAAAAAATGCCAAAATAGGTACCAAATAGGTACAAAAACCGTGAAATAGGTACCAAAATAGGTAAGTAAAAAATTTTTACTAAAGAGATTATAAATAAAAGCATATTTTGAGGTTTTGAGTAGGGTTGGACGGTACCGGGATTTTTGGGAAAAACCGGGACCGGGACTTACCGGGACCAGAAAAATCGGGACCGGGACCAAGATTTTCAACCTTGACCGGTACCAGGCCGGGACTTTTCAAAGGAAATTTTTTTTGTGTTCAATGGACAAAAAAAAATTTTTTGTTATTCAAAAATATCTTCCTCATTGTCTTTAACTTCAATTTTATCATAGCGGTCGACCCGACACAAACATTTGACTTGCCGGAAGAGAAACCACTAAGACACCGAGAATAAAAAGGTGCACAAGTGCTGGTTTTTTGTTTTGTTTCTGGAATTGTTTGTTAAATTCTGCAAATTTCAGCGTCCTTGTCGTCGATGTCGCCCTGATCGCGATCAAGTGCAAGAAGAACTGAACGAAGGAGCCGAGCCGACTGGTGTGGACAATGATTTGATTGATATATAGGAATTGTTGTGTATATGATGAGCTCTCATGTGTCACACATTATGTACATATATTTGTCCGATTTACCGACCTATTCTGTGATTGTTGACCATGCCAAATTGTATTGTTTGTTCCAACCTATTCTGTGTGTGATTGTTCACCTCTAAGCCTAAGCCGTGTTTGGCAATATAAACGAGAGCATATTAAGTGCAGTTTTGACACGCTTTTCTTGGCTTACGGGGTCGTTGAAGTTAAATCTCTCATCTCCTTCCCGAACAATTTGAATCGAACCTCGGGCCCGAATTCGAACAATTTACGAAAAACCCGATTTTTCACAAAACGAACAAGTCAAAAATAGGAGGACACCCGTTCCCGAATTTTTTGAACAGATTAGGGTCCAGACCCCGAAGAGAGGCTCGATTCGGGATGAATCAAAATCATATTGATGAAACGGAAAAAAAGAAACACTCAAAGCATCGACATTTTTCTTTTATTCGGAACATTTGAACTTTATCCAGAATCTGCTGGCTTTCCTCCGAATCAGAGGATTTCCTTTATTCAGAATAATGGTCATTGCAAATATTTGTTACAAAGGACGTTGAGGGTAAATGATTTGATCTGGTGATCGGTATCAAATATGTACATAGGCAGGTAACTGACGATTAAAAGGATCAATCATGTGTCAATCCTCTACAGATTGTATTCGATGATCATGAATTTCGAACGAGTCCATCCGTCGCCCAGAAATAGCTCCGGTGCGTACGCTGTTGCCGCCAGATTCGGAGTCACGCTCCACTCGATAGTCAAAATGTCGCGTTTGTTTGTGTCGACGGTGCTGGGAGATGCTCTTACGAGCCAACAAACCTCCACGTCCAACCAACGTCATGCTGAAAGACATCGATTAAAACCCATTTGACGCCAAACCGAACACTAACTCAACTCACACGAGGTAGTTGAAGGTTGTTCGTTTGTTGGATTTCTCGTCCGGTTGAACATCGTTTCCAAGCTCCAGGCACCGGCAAAAGTGCTTTTTGACATCATCCCGCTCATTGCCAATCTTGCGCATTATGCGAGCCTGAAAACAATGGGTGAAAGAGTGTGTACAAATCCGGCAATTCTGATCACCACTCACTGACCTCCACCTTGAGCTATCGATGAGGCGAGTTGATCGGCTCCGTCTTCAGTACTGCTTCTTCTCGGCGGTTATGGCGGCCCCAAAAGACCCGGCGCCCAGCTTTTTGTCGATGGTCCAACGGTTTGAGACGCGCGTTCCGGCTTTGAGTTCCACAAGTTCGTCGTCCGCCATTGCACGTCGTTGACAAGACTTCCACTCCACGTCCAACCAACGTCATGCTGAAAGACATCGATTAAAACCCATTTGACGCCAAACCGAACACTAACTCAACTCACACGAGGTAGTTGAAGGTTGTTCGTTTGTTGGATTTCTCGTCCGGTTGAACATCGTTTCCAGGCACCGGCAAAAGTGCTTTTTGACATCATCCCGCTCATTGCCAATCTTGCGCATTATGCGAGCCTGAAAACAATGCGTGAAAGTGTGTGTACAAATCCGGCAATTCTGATCACCACTCACTGACCTCCATCTTGAGATATCGATGAGGCGAGTTGATCGGCTCCGTCTTCAGTGCTGCTTCTTCTCCTCGGCGGTTATGGCACAAGTAGACGGCCCCAAAAGATCCGGCGCCCAACAGTGCCAGTGCCGTCCGTAAGCTTGGGGTTGACCGCCTGCAACGCATCCGTGACGAATTGGTTTCCGCGTTGTTTGTGGATGTTCAGGGAGTCCAATCCGCCGACTTGACGAGAACTAAATTTGGGTTAGGTCATTTCCTCATTAACAAACGCCTTCGTATGCAAAAAGTCACTTACGGTTGGTCGCCGTTTGCGAGTTGTGACACGCAGAGAACGATGAGAACGCACAGCGGGAGACGAGAAGCCATTTGTGAAGTGAATAGAGAACAGAGCAAAGCGAATGAATGGTAAGTAATCGGCGTACAAATGCAAGCATTTATATACAAAATTTTCGAAAGAAAATTTTTTTTGTTTGATTCCAAATGCAATTTGACGCCTATAAAAGTGCATAAATGCCTGAATGCTTAACATTCATTCTCAACTTGAACCAATAACATCACACCGCATAATCGCAGACAGCACAGCTCGACGAACAACGACGTGCAATGGCGGACGACGAACTTGTGGAACTCAAAGCCGGAACGCGCGTCTCAAACCGTTGGACCATCGACAAAAAGCTGGGCGCCGGATCTTTTGGGGCCGTCTACTTGTGCCATAACCGCCGAGGAGAAGAAGCAGCACTGAAGACGGAGCCGATCAACTCGCCTCATCGATATCTCAAGATGGAGGTCAGTGAGTGGTGATCAGAATTGCCGGATTTGTACACACACTTTCACGCATTGTTTTCAGGCTCGCATAATGCGCAAGATTGGCAATGAGCGGGATGATGTCAAAAAGCACTTTTGCCGGTGCCTGGAGCTTGGAAACGATGTTCAACCGGACGAGAAATCCAACAAACGAACAACCTTCAACTACCTCGTGTGAGTTGAGTTAGTGTTCGGTTTGGCGTCAAATGGGTTTTAATCGATGTCTTTCAGCATGACGTTGGTTGGACGTGGAGTGGAAGTCTTGTCAACGACGTGCAATGGCGGACGACGAACTTGTGGAACTCAAAGCCGGAACGCGCGTCTCAAACCGTTGGACCATCGACAAAAAGCTGGGCGCCGGGTCTTTTGGGGCCGCCATAACCGCCGAGAAGAAGCAGTACTGAAGACGGAGCCGATCAACTCGCCTCATCGATAGCTCAAGGTGGAGGTCAGTGAGTGGTGATCAGAATTGCCGGATTTGTACACACTCTTTCACCCATTGTTTTCAGGCTCGCATAATGCGCAAGATTGGCAATGAGCGGGATGATGTCAAAAAGCACTTTTGCCGGTGCCTGGAGCTTGGAAACGATGTTCAACCGGACGAGAAATCCAACAAACGAACAACCTTCAACTACCTCGTGTGAGTTGAGTTAGTGTTCGGTTTGGCGTCAAATGGGTTTTAATCGATGTCTTTCAGCATGACGTTGGTTGGACGTGGAGGTTTGTTGGCTCGTAAGAGCATCTCCCAGCACCGTCGACACAAACAAACGCGACATTTTGACTATCGAGTGGAGCGTGACTCCGAATCTGGCGGCAACAGCGTACGCACCGGAGCTATTTCTGGGCGACGGATGGACTCGTTCGAAATTCATGATCATCGAATACAATCTGTAGAGGATTGACACATGATTGATCCTTTTAATCGTCAGTTACCTGCCTATGTACATATTTGATACCGATCACCAGATCAAATCATTTACCCTCAACGTCCTTTGTAACAAATATTTGCAATGACCATTATTCTGAATAAAGGAAATCCTCTGATTCGGAGGAAAGCCAGCAGATTCTGGATAAAGTTCAAATGTTCCGAATAAAAGAAAAATGTCGATGCTTTGAGTGTTTCTTTTTTTTCCGTTCATCAATATGATTTTGATTCATCCCGAATCGAGCCTCTCTTCGGGGTCTGGACCCTAATCTGTTCAAAAAATTCGGGAACGGGTGTCCTCCTATTTTTGACTTGTTCGTTTTGTGAAAAATCGGGTTTTTCGTAAATTGTTCGAATTCGGGCCCGAGGTTCGATTCAAATTGTTCGGGAAGGAGATGAGAGATTTAACTTCAACGACCCCGTAAGCCAAGAAAAGCGTGTCAAAACTGCACTTAATATGCTCTCGTTTATATTGCCAAACACGGCTTAGGCTTAGAGGTGAACAATCACACACAGAATAGGTTGGAACAAACGGACGGAGGACGACTCGTTCCCGGCCAACTCGTTCCCCCCCAACTCGTTCCCCACCCCCGACTCGTTCCCTTTACCCCGATTCGTTCCCTTTACCCCAACTCGTTCCCCATAATAAAAATGACAAAAACCCTCAAAAATCGTCCAAATTCGTGCGTTGAACATGAACCTAACCCAAATTCAAACAATTGGTCGAAAAAAAAATTTTTTTTTTGCAAAAAAAAACAAAAAAATTTGAAAAAAAAGTTTTTTTTAAAGTGGTTAAAAGTTATTGCTAGGGTTTTTGGGGCTCTAGGGTTACTATTTTGATTCGGTTCCGAACCCCGGAGCCGAAATTGAAAAATTTTTCAAAAAAATTTTTTTTTGTCAAAATCGATTTTATGTAACAAAAATCTTCAATATGCATATTCGTTTGCTCTGCCGATCATCCTTACATCTATTTGTATCTTTTAACGATTTTTAAAAAAACATTTATTTTTTTCATAAAAAAAAATTTTTGTTCGACCAAGTGTTCGAATTTGGGTTAGGGGTTTAGAATTGATCAAAATGGAGGTCATAATCGGATTTTAGGCCCCGGTATAGCCCGAGAAAGACCTTTTTAACGACTTTGGTAGCCAAAATTTTTTTTAAAAAGTCGGGGTAAAGGGAACGAGTCGGGGTAAAGAGAACGAGTTGGGGTAAAGGGAACGAATCGGGGTAAAGGGAACGAGCCGGGGTAAAGGGAACGAGTCGGGGTAAAGGGAACGAGTCGGGGTAAAGGGAACGAGTCGGGGTAAAGGGAACGAGCCGGGGTAAAGGGAACGAGTCGGGGTAAAGGGAACGAGTCGGGGTAAAGGGAACGAGTCGGGGTAAAGGGACGAGTCGGGGTAAAGGGAACGAGTCGGGGTAAAGGGAACGAGCCGGGGTAAAGGGAACGAGTCGGGGTAAAGGGAACGAGCCGGGGTAAAGGGAACGAGCCGGGGTAAAGGGAACGAGTCGGGGTGGGGAACGAGTTGGGGGGGGAACGAGTTGGCCGGGAACGAGTTGGGGTTTTACCGGAACAAACAATACAATTTGGCATGGTCAACAATCACAGAATAGGTCGGTAAATCGGACAAATATATGTACATAATGTGTGACACATGAGAGCTCATCATATACAGTGGTCGTCAAAAGTAAAGTCACAAAAAAATTTTTTTTGTTCAACGATCTGTAAATGATAAAGAAGGAATTTGAGAAAGAGTGATCAGGGCTTTTTTGAAGCATTTCTAGTGGGCTACAAAACCAGCAACAGCAACCACCCCGAATCCCCCTCATTAAAATACTGTTCCACTCCAAGTCCGACCACCTCCCTTTTTACTGCGTCAAAAGTAAAGTCACAAAATTTTTAAAACAAAAAATCAAATTTTTGTTTGGCCCAAAATCCAAACAAAAATTCATGCATGCATAACTTTTAATACAGATCAAAAAAAGGTAATTGGACTAAGTTGCTACAACACCTCCTTCATGGAGATCCGAAGACCCCAAAATACACTGAAAATGGGGGTAAATTGGGAAAAAAATCCCTGAGGGCTTGGAAAAAATTTTCAGCAAAAAACCGTCATAAGGGATGGGTAGCCCACTAAATTCTCTACAAAAGCTAAAAAACCGCTAAGCTCTGCGACTTTTCTCCGATGAACGTGGGCGTCATGTGCAACCTGCGCAGGGCCCGTCTGCAGAAGGGTACGGTAGCGTAAAATAGGAATTCTAGTTTGGCGCTTTTGAGAAAAAGCTAATGTTTGAAATTGAGCGTTAAAATCGAAATTTCATCCATCAAAAAACGTTGCCCATTTTGTTTCTGATTTGTGAGCTCTGTGCAAAAAATCAGGGAGAGAGATCTGCGCGTTTAAAAAAAATCGCCCACGTTCGAGGTGCGGCCAACTCGATTCTGCTGTAATTCTCTTTTTTTTGTATAACATAACGCCAACGCTCAATGCCATATTTAACCCCGGGGGTTCCCGGTACTTTAAACTCAATATTCTGTTGGCCCAAAAAATTCATGCAGGCATAACTTTTGATGTTGATCTAAAAAAGATAAGATCGTCCTTTGAGACTTTCCCCCGAAGAGTTGAACTTGGACAAAAATGCATGTCGACATTCCTCACCAGGGGTACTGTAAGTCAAATTCTTGGAAACTCCAGTTTTTGTTTTTTCATAAAACAGAGACCAGTGTACTTTGTATTGGCAGAAGATTAGGCAAATTGCTTCCCCCAAACTGTAATCTGATTTCCCACAATGCGACTTCAGTACTCCTTGGGTATTGTTAAACTTTAATCCATTTTCACACAAATGAATGGATTTAGTGACTCCGCCTCAATGTTCGTTCATTTTGGGCTTCATCAAGGACTTCTTCAACAAGTTCCTCAACGTCTGGTTCTTCCTAGTCCTCGCGCAGTATCCGATTACGCCCCTTCTCCTCTCCTTCATAGTCTTGGGCATTTATTTCATTCTCCGGTTCTTCCTCTGCCTCATCCGTCTTAAACATTTCGTCGTCGTCTCCTCTTTCTTCTTTTGCCGTTTTCAGTACTTCCACTCGTCTCTTGACCAATCCGCCCATTTCAACGCCCTCCCGAACTCCCTTTTTCCACGTCTCCAGTCCAAGCTCCTGGGATAGCAAAAATGTTTTCTCAATTTCGGCATATTTTGTCCGGGACCAGACAGGGAAGGGTTTTGATGGACGGACTTGCCTCGTTGCTGCGCGGGTCCAGCACCCGGACGGAAAGGAACTTCTCTTCGGATGCCATCGGATCCAACATGGACACTCGAGTGCCGCCGATGTTCACTGAGTTCTTGTAGTATTCAAATTTGATGGGAAATGTGTTGCTGATTTCCTCAAATGGTATGAGTTGAACTCTCTGCTAATCCAGAATTCTACGTTGATGAGATCCTGACCAATCAACACATCGGCAGGACAATCGAAAGCAATTAACATTGGCATGAAACCGTTGCTATGCCACGGACCCAGCTCCATTTGAACAAGAGCCTGCCCAAGAAACTCAACTGGGGTGCCATCACTGGACGTAACCGTCGGAGAATCGTTTAGATCAGTCACCTTTTTTATACTTTGGTTTGGAATAAAATGAAATTGGACAAAAAACATTACCGTTAGTTTAAGCGACTTGACGAGGCCTGCTCCACAGAATGAATTTGTGAAATTTGTGGCGATAACCGCTCGGCAATGATGATCGTTTACCTTCACCACAACCAATGACATTTTAAAGGGATTTTTGATCAGTTGAAGTCGATGTCTGATCTGGACAATTCTAAAACATTTTTCTGCACATTTATTGTCGAAAATTCTCGTTGGAAAATCAAAAAGTGAGAAAACTCAATAAAGTGCCCGTGGTTATCATCAGCACTTGTGGCCATATGCTCGGTTATTTAATTCTTCAAACATTTTTCAAAGGTTAAGCCATTTCAATTCCGCCCCATCACACAGCTGTTTTTATCAGCAGTCAGGAATGACATCGAATAGACAGATTATAATGGCCGGGTGTTCGACAGATGGCCCTGACAATTTGTGGATCGGCGACCGATGATGGGATACCACCAGCAAACATATGAAAAGTTATGATAATTTTGC